>LPNX010112552.1:89796-150519 GCA_001517045.1 Pseudotsuga menziesii | reverse complement strand
GTTTTCAGGGCTTCTCTCTAGTACATGAGTAAAAAATCAGGTTTTCATCGCCAAATTTGGCCAAAAAGTGTTACCCATCTTCATGGAATCACCCACTACCTCGTGCTTAACTCGTAAGAGGAGGATCCTGAGAAACACTAATTATACCAAGGAATTTCACACTCTCACCTGGACAGACACATACATTTTGTTGTTCAGTGGTCTTGGAGAATTTACTCACAATGAACTATCCCAAGACCCTAAAACCTAATCTTGTTGGTGCACAATATAAAAGAAAAGAGTGTAATTTATTTTATTATGCGTTGATTTTACTTGGTTGTAATTACTCAAAGGGAAATGATCATGCAACTAATGAAGTTATGACTCAGCAGTGAAGTAAATATGCACACCATAACAAACAATGCTAAGTGCAATCTTTGTCAAATGAAAAATAGGGTATGTAACTACATGAGATGCATAAATATATATTCCTTTCTGAATGCCAATGAAATCCTTCCTATATGAAAGCCTAAATAAAACTCTCATCCAAGCAATCCAATGCAAGTAGCTCCTCAAATCCATATGCAAAAAATGAAACTACCTTGTATTTTTCAATATAAAAGAATGAAAAATGCAATAAAAGTCATCTAAAACTCTCAGTCTCTGTAGAAAGTATAAAACACAAGCCCAACAAGACACCGAGACAAAAAAGAGTAATGCACTAATGGAAAAACAAAAAGGATAAATGACTAAAACTACTTTCAAAGAGAAATCAATGAAAAGACAGTCTCTGGTCACAAAAGAAGCATCCAACAAACAACATCAGAACCAAGGAAGACCCAACCACATTCACAACCCACCCATCAACTTCCCACAACATCAAACTCACCAAAAGGGAGGATGTACGCAACTATTTAAAGAACAATTGCATATATACGCTACTTTTGGTCAAAATGTTGCATGTATACGCGAATTTTGGCCAAAAACCTGCGTGTATATGTGACTTTTGGCTAAAAATCCGTGTATGTATGTGACTTTTGGCCAAAAACCTACGTATACAGAGAAGACAGTGGTAAAAAGCAGGCCAAGGGTCAAACCAATAAAGGGGAGTGTCGATGGATGAACACACTATAAAATGCAACATATAAACAAGGAGAAACAAAGAGCAAGTCAATAATATCAAGCACATTGTGCCCCCAAAACCCAAAGAAAAATAAGGAACGTCCCCAGCAGAGTCGCCAATTTTTTTTACGGAGAGAAATTCCTATGGCTTGGGGTACCACAATAGACAGATTAACTCCAGAAATCAATCCTTTCCTATATGCAAGAGAAACCAAACATCTAACACTAAAGGATCTCGATTCGTACCTTATTCCGGACGGTTGATGTAGATCCCCGTTGAGCTTTTCTACTCTTACTTGTATAAGTAATTTGCGATCTCAACATTCAGAAAACAAGACAAGCGGGCTATATATAATTGTGTTAGACCTACTCTAGCATATATAATCAATAACATATAAGCATTTAAAAGAATCCAAGGATTCAATACTCATTTAAATATACATTACTGGACAGGAAAAGATATTTCTATTAATATAAAATAGAGATTACAATAGTGACAACCTCTGTCAGGACGTCTGCGAATCGAAGAAACTAAGTCTTCCACCTAGGCCTCCACCACTTCAATCCTCCATCTCTCAATAGCAAGCTCACAAGAAAAAGGTAAGCTTGGGAAGAACACAAAGTGCTCCAAGGGACAAAGGGATGCAGACTCAAGTATAAGCTTTGACAACAATGGACTATAGTTTTCTTTCTCTTCAATTCCTCCTCCTTCAATGTATCCAAAGGGTTCCTTATATAGCTCTTCAATGGGGTAATGGAAGGTCAAATTAGAGCGATCTCAAGGCATATGGAAGGCCAAGAGACAAGTGACTTGGATCCACATCAAGGAAAACTCCAAAATCATTTGGCATTTTGCACACATCCCGATGTATGCGGGTTTAAGGGTCAAATCCGCATATATACGCGAGAAAGGGATTAAAAGTAGCATATGGAAATTATTGCATGTTTTTAGGGATGATATTGGAAACATCAAAGGTACAAAAATGGTCCATGGGGTCTAAAGAGTCTGCAGAGGGATAGGGAAGGCCATAAAGGTGTGATCCACCATGTGTGGTAAAATCAGCTGTAACAAGATCCTCAAAGGAAGGATATCGAGCTTAACTGCCCCAAGTGATAAGGGATAATGCTAGACATGAGGATTTTGTTCTAGAAGCTTCGTGAAACCTTCCTTTTTTAACTTTTTACCAAGGGAACCGCTTATACTCCTTTATGACAGAGTGATGATGGGTGAGAACTATACCAACAAAAAAGGTTAAAGGTGGTGGCATCACCTAATTTCGACATAACTTGGGTGGTGTTGCATAAGGTACCGCTTATCTGCTTAAGGGTAAGAGTGGTGCTAATGTTTTGTATGTTAAAACCAACATCTAGAGCATGTTTCACTTCAAGTTTGGGATTTCAGGGAAAATATCTGTGTTAGAGACCCTATCACATGCTGGTGACAGAATTTGAGTGTAACAGAAATCCTAAATGAATTCGCAGGACACGAGTGTTACTCATTCACAGATGGATTTCTAGGATATAATCAAGTACCAATCGCAAAAGAAGATCAAAACAAGACAACATTTGTCTGTGAATTTGGATCATTTGCTTACAAAGTTATGCCATTTGGTATTAAGAATGCACCAGCCGTATTCTCCAGAATAGTTGTCAAATCATTCCAGGAAAACATTTATAAAAAAAATGTATGTATACTTTGACGATTGGAAAATTTACTCCATGGTAAAAGATCATTGAAAATGAATAAGACTAATGTTGGAGTGGTGCTGACAAATCCAGATATCTCTCAACATAAAGAAATGCATCTTTTTGACCCCTATAGAAATTTTATTGGGACATATTGTATGCAAAGAAGGCATCAAAGTCGAATTTGCAAAAATAAAAATCATTCTCAACTTGAAACCTCTAGTGAATCCAAAATAGGTCATAGTGTTATTAGGACATATGGCCAATTACAAAAAAATCATTCGTCATTATTCAGATATGACCTACCCCTTGGAAGAACTATTAAAAGAAGATCAAGAGTTTGAATGGACTAGAGAATGTGATGCACCCTTCAACACTCTAGAAAGAAAATTAGTTGAAGCACCTATTCTCATATTCCCAAATTGGTCAGTCAAATTCCACGTACACATTGACGCATCAAGCATAGAAATAGCGCAATCTTAACACAACCTAGAGATGATGGGATGGACTATCCAATTGTATATAGCAGTATAAAACTAAACAAGGCAGAACATAATGATTCCACAACAGAAAGAGAGGCATTAGGAATGGTATTTGCATTGCAGAAATATAGATATTACCTATTATATAACCCCTTCATATTCTACATAGATCACCAAGCATTAAAATACTTGGTAAACAAACCTTTACACCATGGAAGAATCTATCGTTGGGTATTACTATTCCAAGAATTTGAGTTTGAGGTAGTAGTCCGACCAGGAAAACTAAATGTTAGACCCGACCACTTGTCACGAATCGACACATGGGAGGAACCGAAAGGATTCGAAGATGATCTTCCAGGTGCACATATGTTTCACATAGAAGCTGTACTAGCAGAACTAGAAGAAATAGCTCATTTTTTAGAGAATGGTCAAGCACCTAAAGGTATGAGCGCTAAAAATAAACAAATTCTAGCAATGAAAGTTGCACTATTTAGTCTAATTAACAAATTCCTATATCAAATAGGCTTGGATGAAGTACTCCATCGATGCGTATTAGAACATGAAAGAGAAAACATAATGCATGAAGCACATTATGGCCAAACTGGAGGACATTTTCAGTTAGACACAAGTGCTAAAAATATCCAACAGTCGAGACTATGGTGGCTGACATTACACAAGGATTGTTGAAATTTTGTTAGTAAATGTGATTGCTGTCAACATTTGGGGTGCATTTGGGTCGACCTTTACCTTGTACTGAGATTCCCTTAATATCGGTAAACCCAAGTTTAACATTTAAAATTTTGGATATCGACTTTATAGGAACATTTCTAGCTCCAACAAGAAGGACAGGTGCATGCTACATCATAACAACAGTCGAGTATGTTACTAAATGGGCAGAGGCAGAACCTGTCGAAAAATGTTCTAGTGAAGTAGCTGCCAAATTCATATATGAAAACATAATTACTCTATTTGGTTTCCCACTGACTCTAATTAGTGACCAAGTATCATGTTTTATCAATAGAACTATTGCAGCATTAATAGAGCAGTTCAAAATCGACCACAGACGAAGTACAACTTACCACCCTCGGTCTAATGGGGGCAATAGAAGCATTTAACAAAACCCTAACAAGAGGCTTAACAAAAATTTGTAACATTGATAGAGACAAATGGGATGAGAAAATTACTGCTATATTATGGGCATATAGAACAACATACAAGTGCTATACAAATCAAACATCGTTTATACTAGTCTATGGCCAAAAAGCAGTCGTTCCCCTTCACTTCTGACAACAGACACCAGTGATAGTTGACATAATACATATTAATGTTGAAGAAGCAAAGAAGGATCAACTAATGCAATTAGCTAAGCTAGAAGAGCACTGACTAATTTCTATTCAGCACCAAGAAATCTAAAAGCAACAACAGAAAGCATGGCATGTCCGAAATATCAAAAACAAAAACTTGTCGATTGGTGATCTTATGTTGCTATATAACAATCGAGTGAAAGACAAACCAAAGAAACTGCATACAGAGTGGAAGGGACCCTACATTGTTGACTAAATCAATGCCAATGGATCAGTTCGACTGAGAACATTACAAGGCACAGTATTTTGGAAACTGGTTAACAATGCCCTGCTAAAGTAGTATGAAAACTAAAGAAAAATAAAAAAATAAAAAATAAAAAAACGGTTCCATAGCTGTTAAAAAAAACATACAAAAACCATAAAAACTAAAAAAAAAAAAATAAACAACCTAGAAAGATTGAAATGACATGGAAATACTCTTAGGGAGGAAGTAGTTATAACCGACATTTTAGCCATCGACATACCAATTGTTGACCACACAACCAACAGTTTCATCATCATGCACATCGACAAGAGGATCAAAAGGTCCAATCAATCCATCATGACTACAGACATAGGGAGTGCCAAAACTAGATCACATTAAAAGAGCCATCAATAGAGTGTCCTTCGCCATCAAATCCGCCATTAATACCTCCATCGACAAAATCTCTGCCTGCACCACCTATAAATACCACATCAGATGACGAATTCAAATAATTTTACAAATATATTGAGAGACAGAGTTACCAAACCCCTGAGAGAAATATACCTTTGAAAAAACCTGAACATTCAACCAAAAAAATGGCACCAAATAAAACCAGATCCATGACCAACAAAGCAAAGGAGTTGCAGTTTGTTGCGACCCCATTGATAAAAAGATTAGAAAATATCAGTAAGGCAAAAATCCAAGAAACTTCTTGGGAAATATTATGGACATAAATTAAGAAATGGGTATATGTAGAGACAAAATTGACAGAAGAAGCTCAGAAGGTACACACTAGCACTATTATGAGCTATATCAAAGCACCAATCATGGCAAACTTCGGTGGGACGAAGGAGATAACAGCAAAGTTTATCATTAGTCGATATCACAAAGGGAAATTTTACTTTGATAAACCTATTGAGATATCTGGCGAGGTTATTTACAAGCTCAAGGATTTCTAACAAAGACGCACCTGTTCCTGTCGGATGCAGAACTGAGTTGGTTGAAAAACTAACAGTTACACTGACTGGAAAGAACTATAAGGGGTTGATAGTTGGTAAAATCAATACAACACCCAAAATAGTCTCCAAAATTGTGTGAACAAGTCTAACCGTTACAGGGAGAGGGTGCGATTTGAGGCTAGACATGTTGGAATTTTTTGAATCTATAGTGCAATTCAGAAAAACCTACTGTTGGGCTCAATATGTAGCCGACATGATAAAAACATCTGTGAAAAATGTTAGGAAATAGGAGCAGCGATCAGATTACCTTCAGTGATCATATGAATTTCCATGTTCCACTTATGTCCTGTTGGAGATAAACAGTTCCTAGAACCGACAAGACTCCACATGTGGTGTTTCAAGCCGTTTTCAATGCTTGGAAATTCACAGGAACTTGAAGTAGCCAAAGTTCTTCTAGACAACTGGTTTTAGAACCTAAAAATCCAAACATCCAGATGGAAGGTGCCTCAAAACATCCAAACATGTCTACCACCGATAGTTCACATTAAGTTGGAGCTCGATCATACTACAGTATGGTATATGCAGGGAGCTGCGGTGAAGGCTAAACACCTTGAATACTACCCAACAGTCGAGGATACTTTTAAAGAGTTGGCCTGACAATCCAACACTAAGATGTCCATACCAGCGATTTCGAAGAAGACCAACCAACCAATTGTGGATCCCCTGACCATAGATTTGGCAACAATATAATAAATTTTTCTAGATTTGGTAAATCTCTGACGACACCGGTGCCTGGACATGCACGCTTTGAGGGACACGTGATCAGATCTCAGCAATTATGGCGGATCAGAATGATGGGTAGGGTCTCATCCAAGTAATTATGATGACCAATGGGGTTGACCCAGGATGACCGTTGCATCCGGTAGTATGCCTTCGGCATAAAAGTAGACATCCCTCAAGTAGGAAGGGTACAATTGCCAAATCTTGAGATCTATACAGGGCAGTGCTAAGTGTTCCCTGTGCAGAGCCAATTAAGTTACAGAGTACAGTGACTTCTAGAGTTCGAAGCCACTGCACGCCCAGAGTATTGAGCCAAGTGGATTCTGACTGAGGCTGAACCTATAGAAGCGAAGTTTGGAAAGAACGTCCTGGCCGTGCGTTCGCCATGGCGACGCCACCCAAGGTTGTGAAATTAGAGACATCACAGGGCAGATAGTCGCTAAGGATGAGGAGTCAACCACCAGAAGTAGAAGTTGTCACCAAAGTCTCTGCTAAGGAGAAGAAGAACGTCGAGCCGATCACTGAAGATAAGAAAGCAGAGCAGAAGAATGAGAAGAAATCTCCTGTCAGAAAGAAAGTAAAAATTAGAAAAAGAAAGCAATGGGAGAAAGTCCCTAACCTATCTGATCAGCTAGGAGAAACATGAAAGATTGCGGAGGTACTGAAACAGAAACCTGAGGATCAGAGGCAGCATTTGGACCTGGAGCACTTCGAAGAGAAGAGAAGTGGAAGAGGACTGCAAACCTAGCGGAGGGGAGACTTCCAGAATGAGGACAAAGGCTTGTTCTTGGACCGGAGCTCACGGTTTGGTTTTCTTCCATACACAAGGCCCCAGACTGAATGAAATGTTTGAGAAGGATGGAAGATACAGATTTTCCTTGTGATAAAAGTTCTAACCCAGATAAAGAAGAAAGGATATCTGTGGAGTACTTCTCAAACACTAGACCGTTCTCAAAGGAGAACGAGCGAAGAGAGCGAAACCGTGACTATGGGTAGAAAGGATAAGAGAGCCCAGCGAACTAAGTTAATGAAATTCCAAGAGAACGTGTCGAGGTAATGAAGAATGAAGTCACAGGACTTCGAGACAAGCTATAGCGCACTTCGCAGGAGGTGAAGGAGAAGCTACGGTAGGAGAAGCCCACTGGTAGTGGCTCGGGGGCGAGCCACAAGTAAGTGTTAGGGGACTGTTGGAGTAGGGTCCCGCAGCTACAGAAGAAGCTGCTAGTTTTGGCGGAAAGAAGATAAGATGGAGCTACAATGCCGTAGCACGGTTCCAACTGCAGAGTAGAGCCGAAAACCATGAATTTTTGAGATACAAAAGTCAAAGAAAGGCAACGGTACTTGAGCGGCCGAGAAGGGAGAGCTCACCCACTGCATTGAAGGCAGCGACAGAAGACAGTAGGGCTCAGCGACCCTCATAAAGAAGAAGGAGCAACGAGGCTCAAGCATTGAAGACGAAGGACAGAGAAGCGAAGCGGCGCATAGTACCCATGGTCAGTGCCGGGAAGCATGGAAGACTGCAGAGAGCTGTGGTGTGACGGGAAGCGGCTACCTCAAGGGACAGAGAGGACCGACTGTCACTAATTAGGGTTTGGGTTACTGTTGGGACAGGCCCACAGTGTTGTAAAAGAAAGACGTTCGGGTTGCTTATAAAGGGTTGGTTAGATAGTTAGACAGTCGTGATTGAAGTAGGAAATAAGGATAAGTAGATTGTTGTAAAATCCGAGCTCTGGTTCTGGACTTAGCAGTAGCAATCTTACTGAAACCAGTAGCTGGATTATAGAGTATGCATGTAATGATCCACAGGGATCGACTGAGAGGGAAGAGTATGTTGTAAGAGTGACAACCTAAGAAAGAGAAGAAAGATCTAAGAGAGAAGATCTTGAGCTGCATATGAGGTGCAGCAGAACTGTGTTTGCCTTCCCTTAAGCTATAATAGAGAAGCACAGTTCTGTGGACGTAACTCCCATCCTGGGGGCGAACCACGTTAAAATCCCATGTTCTGTGATTGATTTTCATATTATGTTTATTTGCTGCATCCATCCGTTATGTTATGCAATTTGGTTACGGTTAATGTATGAATGAGTTGTTCAGTTACAGCACTACAGGAAGATAAATATAAGTTGAAATCCTTGGCATGTAGTATGAGGACTTATTTCCGCTTGCCTTAGATAGTTAACTAATCACAGTGAGACAGTCTGGGTATCAAGTCTTGCGCATCGACACGAACAACGCTAAGTGCGCTAAGCCGCGGGAGGAGGGTATCGCAAGAAGGTGATACCGCACCGGCAGAGGAGCTGCGGTGCGCGATACCATAGGTTGAGGACTTAGTGTTGAGCAGGAGTGCGTGTCGCACGGGGCATGGTGATGCAGTGAGATTGGGAATATTGTGAGAAGGAGGAAGTTGTGCGATGGGAGAAGAATCCGCACGACGTGCGCAAGGGTAGAGACGTCGTGGCTAGAAGGGCCACGAGCGTGGAATAGATCGCGCATTGCGAGTGGAAGTTCGTGCGGCGCGCAGGAAGAGATATCCAAGCTAGGAGAGCTACGAGCCACCAGTAGGATTGATAAGGAACCTGGTCCAAGACACTTGAGTCCTTGGCCAACCCATTAGAATCACTTTGGGTGAGACTTCAGGCCGCTGTGCGGTCTGTCGCTGAAAGGGCCAGTGAGCTAGGGGTGTTGTTGGTTGATTATAGTAAACCCGGGTCTACCCATGCAATCAACAAATGGTTCCATTGCCAGTTTGAACAACTGGGAGTTAATGTTCTGTTGGCATCCTACTAGAGAAGAGTTTCACCAGTGGCTGGATTCAGACTTAACAAAGTTTGCCAAGAAAGAAAATCGGAGTCCTAGACTAAGCACAGAGGCCTGGTTAGAAAAGCATATCGCTTCAGATATACATGCTATATTTTTTGCAACCTATGGAAACGAGCTTTTCGATTGGTTATCCAAGTTGACAGATAGGAACACATTCAAGAAGAAAAGAAACATTGTCTGGACACTGGAGCTGATTCAGACCGTACAGAACCTCGACAATCCGATTATGAGAGCAGTGGACTTCTGGCTGACAAGTGTGCTAGAAGGCTTTGTTACAGAATTTGCAGTTGACCAGAGAAAGAGCTTCAGCGCAGCTGAACGATACTTCTTCAGAGGATATCGTGGTAAGTACCTAAGATCTCTAAACTTATCCCTTAAGATGCTGCTATATGAAAAAGGAACAATGGATCTAGTTTCAGATGAATAAGTAAATATAGTAATGTCACAAGAGTTTGAAAGTGATTTTGATGACATTGGATGAACACGTAGTGGAAAGAAGTATAAAGTAGATTTTATCTCTCCTGTATTTGAAGACAGTTCAGACAGTATTAGACAACAGAGTCCTAGTACCACAGAAGAACCAGAGGGGGGTATCCCTTACCACCCCTATACCCCACAGAAACAGACAGGGACTCAGAATAACCCCGTAGGTACTCTATCTAGTAGTTCACAGACAATACCTACTCCAGCTACATCACCTTCACCTACACCGCTGAGCGGTAGTAACCCAGTCGGTCAGAACCCACCACAGAGGAATAGAATGGGAGATGACATGAAGCTACCTATTTTTAAAGGTATAGGAGCAGAAGACCCAGAACAGCATTGGTTCCTATGTGAAGCCATGTGGACCATTAAGACAATCAATGATGATAACCTCAAACTTGTACAGTTGGTCACCACACTCAGAGATAGAGCCTTGACATGGTACATAAAGTATACTACATTACCCAAGACACTTGCCCAGGTCAAGAACGCCATGATCAAAGAGTTTAAGAAACCTAAGTCTGAATCTCAATGTATAACAGAGCTCAAGGATATTAAGAAGCTTCCATCAGAATCAGTATGGGACTTTGATTAGAAATTCAAAGACCTGATAGACCAAGTAAGCTTTGACTTTGCTCCAGAGCAGCATAAGGAATGGTTTATTGCAGTGCTACTCCCTCACATCAGACTGCCACTAATGCAGCAGAAACTCACTACTCAAGATGAAGCACTGGAGATGGCAATGAAACTAGAGGCTTCACCTCTAGCAGAGACTACCACAGGCATGAAAACCCTACAGAACTAGTTGGCCAACCTCACATTACAGATACATGAACTTAAGAAAGGGAAAGAGGTTATGCAAGACATATGGTGCATAAAGTGTAGAGCACAGGGTCATACCAAAGACAACTGTCCAGTCTTCGCAGAATATTTAGCATCAGGGGCTCCTAACCCCTTACCAAGAACACAAGGGCCATGGTGTGAAATATGTAAAACACAAGGACATCCGCCTCTGCAATGCCCTTTGCTTCAGAAGTATATACAGACACCTAAGAACCTATACTGTGTCTTCTGCAAATTCGTTGGGCATGATGAACAGGACTGCCGAGCCTATGATCTCATGTTAGATAGAAAACATGATGTGTACAGAGTCCAATCAGAAACACCGGGTCCAACAGCAGGACCACAGCCGGCTCAGGCTTACGGAGGTCGTGCAGGAGGATTCAGAGGACGAGGCCGTGGAGGAGGCTTTGCACGTGGAGAAGGGTTTGGCCGAGGAGGAGGTTTTGGCCAAGGTCGTGGGCCAATCACTTGTTATAATTGCGGAGTTGTAGGACACTATGCTAGGGACTGTCAAAGCCCCACTACTACTTGTAATTACTGAAAATCTTATGACCATACCATAGAGGAGTGTCCTATCCTGATAGCTAAGATCAAATATGCTAAGCCAGCAGTACATCAGAACATCCAGCTTATTGTTGCTGAATAGGAAGAGCCAGAACTGAAAGTCAATATTGTAACTCGGAGCGGTGCTTCCACCAGTGGGACATCGCAGGAGACCGAAAAGAACACAAGTCAGGAGTGGGTACGCAGAGCTCCTGGTAAAGAAACAACACTCGACCTACAGAAGAATAAAGAGACATTTCATGAAGCTAAGGCTTCCTTCGATGAACCTACACAATCAGGATCGTAGGTACCGCCGTCTAGGGGCGTACCGCAGCAAGTACCTTGTGTCAATAACCCAGAACAAATACCGCAGGCTACCACATCAGGAAAATGCGACGAGGATGAATCGACAGAAAATGTACAATCCTTCCTGCGCAGTTGTTTGAAGCTCTTGAGAAATGAAAAAGCTATCGGTGAGCTACAGCGCATCATAGATCAGTGTCAGCAACCTTCTCTATCAGACAGTGCACACCGCGCTGTTCATAATATTACAGGACATACAAGGACTGGAAGGGAGATGAAACTCACAGCACAGATTGGAGAGTTCGAAATGGACTAAGTCATCTTAGATCTGGGATCAGAGGTGAATGTTCTAACTAAGCAGACATGGGAACAGATGGGTAGTCCTTAGTTAGCCCTATCGCCTATCCACCTGAGATTAGCTAATCAGCAGTGAGTATCACCATTGGGTCGACTACCGCAGGTGCCAGTTGACATTGATGGAGTTCATACTTTTGCGAACTTCGAGGTTATAGAAATCATTGGCGACAGTCGACCATATCCAGCACTATTAAGTATTGATTGGGCGATTGGTAGCAAGGCTGTCATTGACCTAAAGAGAAGACAAATGACCTTTGAGGATGCGCATATCCGGGTCATCGCACCACTGGATCCTTACCAAGGTCCTAGGAATATTGAACCCTTACGAGCAGAGGAGGAAGCACATAACATGGATAGCCTTTACTAGATGAATGCAAACCAGAACGACTACATCAACCCAACCGCAGAAGGGAATATTAGTTGGCAATGTGACAGCTCATGCGCATCGGATTCTGATGTTGGTCTAGAGAACTGGCAGAACAGACTTTACGAAGTCTCAGCTCGCAAATGTGCGCTTATGAGTAAGTCACTGCGATGGATTGGTGTGGAGACCACTGAGATTCCATCGTATCATGGACTAACAGATATCCACGACTTCCTTGAGTAGTTTGAGCAACAGATGCCTTACGAATAGAGAATCGCACCTATGGACCTTGCAGTACGAGCCACACCTGCAAGATGGTGGTACGCTCATAAAGAAAATATCACATCATGGGATGATATTAAAAGATTGATGGCCATCAGATTTTTGGTCGACAAAGAGTATGTTTAGCAGAAGTACACAGGAGAAACTGATCCTAGAGCACACATTCAGACATGTGAACAGAACTGGTCGGACATTCCAGAGGATGAATGGGTACACAGATTCATTCACACATTGGACACAGTTCCAAGGAACTGGTACACAGAGACCGAGTTGCGCAAAGGGACGACTACATGGTCACTTATGACAGATAGTTTCCTGGTCACCTTTGCGTTTGAATCAGAACATCCAAGTGTTGCACAGGCCCTAGACATAATCAAGATCAAGATATTCGAGGATTGTACCATCTCAGTGCAGACTCAACCTGAGTGGACCATTCAGTTGCAAGATGCGCTTGAGTGCTATAACTTCGCAGCAACACCAGACAAGGAAGATAAGGATGAGGAGGAGGACCCTCGCAACACCAACATTCTGGAGTCAGAAGGAACTCGTGATGTTGGAGGACCACAGTTAGATACTCCAGCAATCACTGAGCCCATCAAGATTAAAAAGGTCAATATTGGCATAGATGCAGAACCTAAGTTTGCCTCTATTGGAGACTATTGGAACGATGAAACAGTCGCACAGATTGCAGATTTGTTACACGACTATCAGGACCTATTTCCCACCAAGTTCACAGAGATGAAGGGAATAGTTGGATACCTGGGAGTTATGAGGATACCATTGAAGGAGGGTGCTAGACCAGTCAAGAAGCTCCCATATAGATTAAATCCGCCTTACAAAGAAAAAGTAAAGGACGAAATCGATAAGATGCTAGCAGCAAGCATCATTGAGCCGGTAGAAGAAAGCGAATGGGTTAGCCCCATGGTCGTCCAAGAAAAGAAAACAAAAGGAGACATCAGGATCTGTGTCGATCTGCGAAAACTCAACGATGCATCGCTTCATGATCCCTTTTCGACACCATTCACTGATGAGGTATTAGACAACGTGGGAGGATAGGAGGTCTACTCCTTCACTGATGGCTTTTCAGGCTACCATCAAATCAGAATACATCCAGAAGATTGATCTAAGACCACCTTTGCAACAGAATGGGGCTCGTTCCAGTATACGGTAATGCCCTTTGGTCTTAAGAATGCACCAGCTATATTTTCTAGAGTAGTAGTTGCTGTATTTAAAGAATACATTCATAAATTCTTAGAAGTATATTTTGATTATTGGACTGTATTTGGACCAATTGAAAAGCATATAGGAGACTTAAGACTGATGTTAGAGAAATGTAGGCAGTACCAGATTTCTCTAAACTTGAATAAATGTATATTTTGTGCACTGTTTGGTATTTTGTTGGGTCACATTGTTTGCAGACAAGGCTTGATGGTAGATCCCGCGAAGATCGCCATCATTGTAAATCTTTCGGCACCCAACTCAGTCAAGCAACTGAGGATAGTACTTGGTCATACCGGGTATACCAATGGAGAAATTGCTGAAGAAGATGTAAAATTCCTATGGAATGAGGAATGTCAGCAGAGCCTAGACATGCTTAAAGAAAAGATGGTTACAACACCCATCCTAGTGTTTCCAGACTAGACTAAGACATTTCATGTACACGTGGATGCATCTGGCATCACACTAGGATTCATCTTGACACAGCTAGGAGAAGGGGATCTTGACCATCCCATCGCATATTCCAACAGAAAGTTATGAATAGCAGAAAAAAACTACACCACAACAGAACGGGAGGGCTTAGCTATGGTGTATGCGCTGCAGAAGTTCAGGCACTATCTATTGGGCACCTCATTTAAAATGTTTACTGACCATTCCACATTGAAGTACCTAGTCAATAAACCAGTGTTAGGGGGGAGAATCTACAGATGGTTACTCCTCTTCCAGGAGTATGATTTTGAAATCATTGTGAAACCAGGAAGACTGAATGCTGGACCAGATCATATGTCACGTATAGACTCAGGGGAAGAGCCCAATAACCTAGAAGACAATCTGCCCGATGTGCAATTGTTCTCTGTGCAGATCGCAGATGACTACTATGCCGACATTATTCAATTCCTCACTATAGGAGTAGCACCTGATGAGTTCACTAAGCAACAAAAGAAGCAGTTGGTTGTTAAGGCAGCAGACTTCACCCTCATTGCAGGATGCCTATATAAGTTAGGGCCGGATGAAGTTCTACGCAGATGTGTAATGCCGCATGAAAAAGACGTTATTCTTAAAGAGGCACACTCAGGAGCCGCAGGAGGTCATTTCGCTGGAAAGCCGGCTGCACAGAAAATCCTGGAGGCAGGACTATGGTGGCCTACGTTACACAAAGACACCAAGGACTTTTGCAGATGCTGCGATATCTGCCAGAGGGTAGGAAAACCCTCGCGACACGATGAAATGCCGCTGTGACCATAGGTCATGCTGCGTGCATTTGAAAAATGGGCTATAGACTTTGTGGGTCCTATCAACCCACCGGGAAAGTGCACGGGAGCGAGATATATTATTACCGGAACAGAGTACCTCACCAGATGGGCAGAGGCCAAAGCAGTAATAAATTGTGATGCTGCTACATCTGCACAGTTCCTGTTCGAAAACATCATCAGTAGATTTGGATGCCCAGTAATTTTGATGAGCGATCAAGGCACACATTTCTTGAAGCACATCATTGAGGCTTTGACAGAAGAATTCCAGATTCAACACTATAAGAGCACTCCCTACCATCCACAGGCTAATGGTATGGTGGAGGCCTTCAATAAGATTCTAGAAAATGCTCTTACTAAAATCTACAATAACCAAAGGAATGATTGGGATCTCAGAGTTAACGCTGTATTATGGGCATACAGAACCACATGCAAGAAACTTACGGGATGCACACCTTTCAGCTTGGTATATGGACAGGAGGCTGTTATGCCTATGGAGTATATTCTTCCCAGTTTAAGAATCGCTCAGATTACCGAGATGACTGATACAGACACAGTGGAGGAAAGGCTAGCACAGCTGATTGCCTTAGAAGAAGACAGATTCATCGCCGGATTCCATCAGAAAGTGCAGAAAGCATGAGAAAAAGCTTGGCATGACAGACATATTAAGAATAATACTTTCAAGATCGAAGACCTAGTGCTCCTCTATGACAGCAAATTCATTAAGTTTCCAGGGAAGTTCAAGACACATTGGCTGGGGCCATATCAGATACAGCAAGTCACAGAGGGAGGTGCCGTTCAGCTCAGCCAGCTGAATGGGGAGCTTTTTCCCACATGGATTAATGGTAGTAGGCTTAAGCCCTATAGTGATAGCCAGCCTGCCCCCCAGCCCTAGCTTAGCTAGTTTAAGAAGGTGCAGATGTCCAGTGCAGTTGAAAGGAGGAATCGCACCGGGAATGAGTCTACACCGGTGATGCGGAGTTGCATCACAGCAGTACGATGTTTCCCCGTGCCACATACTCAGTTTGCAACCGACAGTGGGCTAGTCAAGTCATTGTCTGACAGGTAGTTAATGAAGAAATGACCAGTATCCCCTACCATAGATTTGGCAACAATATAATAAATTTTTCTAGATTTGGTAAATCTCTGACGACACCGGTGCCTGGACATGCACGCTTTGAGGGACACGTGATCAGATCTCAGCAATTATGGCGGATTAGAATGATGGGTAGGGTCTCGTCCAAGTAATTATGATGACCAACGGGGTTGACCCAGGATGACCGTTGCGTCCGGTAGTATTCCTTCGGCATAAAAGTAGACATCCCTCAAGTAGGAAGGGTACAATTGCCAAATCTTGAGAGCTATACAGGGCAGTGCTAAGTGTTCCCTGTGCAGAGCCAATTAAGTTACAGAGTACAGTGACTTCTAGAGTTCGAAGCCACTCCACGCCCAGAGTATTGAGCCAAGTGGATTCTGACTGAGGCTGAACCTATAGAAGCAAAGTTTGGAAAGAACGTCCTGGCCGTGCGTTCGCCATGGCGACGCCACCCAAGGTTGTGAAATTAGAGACATCACAGGGCAGATAGTCGCTAAAGATGAGGAGTCAACCACCAGAAGTAGAAGTTGTCACCAAAGTCTCTGCTAAGGAGAAGAAGAACGCTGAGCCGATCACTGAAGATAAGAAAGCAGAGCAGAAGAATGAGAAGAAATCTCCTGTCAGAAAGAAAGTAAAAATTAGAAAAAGAAAGCAATGGGAGAAAGTCGCTAACCTATCTGATCAGCTAGGAGAAACATGAAAGATTGTAGAGGTACTGAAACAGAAACCTGAGGATCAGAGGCAGCATTTGGACCTGGAGCACTTCGAAGAGAAGAGAAGTGGAAGAGGACTGCAAACCTAGCGGAGGGGAGACTTCCAGAACGAGGACAAAGGCTTGTTCTCGGACCGGAGCTCACGGTTTGCTTTTCTTCCATACACAAGGCCCTAGACTGAATGAAATGTTTGAGAAGGATGGAAGATACAGATTTTCCTTGTGATAAAAGTTCTAACCCAGATAAAGAAGAAAGGATATCTGTGGAGCACTTCTCAAACACTAGACCGTTCTCAAAGGAGAACGAGTGAAGAGAGCGAAACCGTGACTATGGGTAGAAAGGATAAGAGAGCCCAGCGAACTAAGTTACCGAAATTCCAAGAGAACGTGTCGAGGTAATGAAGAATGAAGTCGCAGGACTTCGAGATACGCTATAGCGCACTTCGCAGGAGGTGAAGGAGAAGCTACGGCAGGAGAAGCCCACTGGTAGTGGCTCGGGGGCGAGCCACAAGTAAGTGTTAGGGGACTGTTGGAGTAGGGTCCCGCAGCTACAGAAGAAGCTGCTAGTTTTGGTGGAAAGATAAGTTTTGGCTGAAAGAAGATAAGACGGAGCTACAATGCCATAGCACGGTTCCAGCTGCAGAGCAGAGCCGGAAACCATGACTTTTTGAGATACGAAAGTCAAAGAAAGGCAACGATACCTGAGCGACCGAGAAGGGATAGCTCACCCACTGCATTGAAGGCAGTGGCGGAAGACAGGAGGGCTCAGAGACCCTCATAAAGAAGAAGGAGCAACGAGGCTCAAGCATTGAAGATGAAGGACAGAGAAGCGAAGCGGCGCATAGTACCCATGGTTAGTTCCTGGAAGCATGGAATACTGTAGAGAGCTGTGGTGTGACAGGAAGCAGCTACCTCAAGGATAGAGAGGACCAACTGTCACTAATTAGGGTTTGGGTTACTGTTGGGACAGGCCCACAGTGTTGTAAAAGCAAGACCTTCGGGCTGCTTATAAAAGGATGTAATTTTGTATTGTAAAGGGTTGGTTAGATAGTTAGACAGTTGTGATTGAAGTAGGAAATAAGGATAAGTAGACTATTGTAAAAGCCGAGCTCTGGTTCTGGACTTAGTAGTAGCAATATTACTGAAACCAGTAGCTGGCTTATAGAGTATGCATGTAACGATCCGCAGGGATCGACTGAGAGGGAAGAGTATGTTGTAAGAGCGACAACCTAAGAAAGAGAAGAAAGATCTAAGAGATAATATATTGAGCTACATATGAGGTGCAGCAGAACTGTGTTTGCCTTCCCTTAAGCTATAATAGAGAAGCACAGTTCTGTGGACGTAACTCCCATCCTGGGGGTGAACCACGTTAAAATCCCGTGTTCTGTGATTGATTTGCATATTATTTTTATTTGCTGCATCCATCCATTATGTTATGCAATTTGGTTATGGTTAATGTATGAATGAGTTGTTCAGTTACATCACTACAGGAAGATAAATATAAGTTGAAATCCTTGGCACGTAGTATGAGGACTTATTTCCACTTGCCTTAGATAGTTAACTAATCACAGTAAGATATTCTAGGTATCAGGTCTTGCGCGTCGACATGATCAATGCTAAGTGCGCTAAGCCGCGGGAGGAGGGTATCGCAAGAAGGCGATACCGCATCGGCAGAGGAGCTGCGGTGTGCGATACCGTAGGTTGAGGACTTAGTGTTGAGCAGGAGTGCATGTCGCATGGGGCGCGGCGATGCGGTGAGATTGGGAATATTGTGAGAAGGAGGAAGTTGTGCGACGGGATAAGAATCCGCACGACGTGTGCAAGGGTAGAGATGCCGTGGCTAGAAGTGCCATGAGCGGGGAATAGATCGCGCATTGCGAGTGGAAGTTCGCGCGGCGCACAGGAAGAAATCTTGCAGCTAGGAGAGCTGTGAGCCACCAGTAGGATTGCCAAGGAACCTGGTCCAAGACACTTGAGTCCTTGGCCAACCCATTAGAATCACTTCAGGTGAGACTTCAGGCCGCTGTGCTGTCTATCGCCAAAAGGGGCAGTGAGCTAGGGGTGTTGTTGGTTGATTATAGTAAACCCGGGTCTACCCATGCGATCAATAGAGAGTGAACATATAGATGAAGAAACACAGTCCGACAAACCTAAGTATGCTCTGATGAAGCAAAATCTCCAAACATTAGCTCAGGAAATATCAAAGTCACAGAAGCAGAAAGATAGTCCAGCAACAAGGAAATGGAAGTGCAAAATCATCCTTCCATAGGATTCAGAGGATGATGAAGAATTACTTGCCATAGTTGCCGACATCTTGGAGGATGCTTCCAAGAACAAAATACCTGTCGAGATGCAGTTCAAACACTTCATAGAGGCTGACGAAAAAGAAGACAAATCTAAAAAGGTAAGAGTCACCACCCCCCCTAAAGTTGACCCTATTGATTTAACTTCCACCCATCCACCCCCATCCCCAACCAAAATAACAAAAGAAGAGACTACCAGACCCAAACATTGTTACCTCACCAAACCCCTATAGAGATATAATACCTTAAACTCTCAAAGAAAAAATTGATAAATATGCTGACCTACAACAATTTATCAACAACCCGCCCAACCTGTTCCACAATTCCCAGCAAATAAACACCATGCACCAAATCATCGAGTCAAGTTATGCGCGACGACTTCTCTCCAACAATCTAACCAAGCCTCCTCAGAATTGAAAGTTGTGGGAATCATCAAATCCTCATTCATCTAAATCCGCGACAAGTCATCCCATGTTGTTGCATCCCAAATTTCATCATTCACACCATCTATCCTGTTATAGCTAGTTTTTGTTTTTTAGATTAAATGTTTTTCATTTTCCCCAAAGCATTGTTTTCTTATTTCTTTTAAATTTTGAAGTTTGGTTTTGAGGTATTAGAAATTTTGGACATATTTTTATTTGATTTCATGTTGTTTCTTTTTTATTTTACTTTATTTTGTTGGTTTTATAGTTTTAATGGGATTATTAGATGTATATATTTTAGAAAAGTTGAAAAAACTTATCATAAGGTTTAATCTAAGTTTGGTTATATTACCTAACCCTTTGTTTTGGAACCATTTGTCAAAAATATTCATCAGACAGATTCTTGTAGCGCAAAAGGGAAAGACCATGAACTAAAGTGCTACAAGAAAGTTGAGGCATTAAAAATTATAATATCAGGTCGTGGGTTGTTCAAAATCACAAATGATGAAAATTTTCACATCTGTAAAGATGAAATGATACATGTATAGACCTCATAATCATTATGACAAGTGTGCATGATAAGGTGAATATTATGCAGGTAAATCGCAGCTGTCCGAAATCTAGGAGAGTGGAAATTTCTTAAACACTTATGATACTGCATCCTCGAATTTTGTTCAAAGCTAGTGGCGAATTTGATGGGCATTTAGAAGCTGAGAAGATCGTTGGTTTGCCTGTTGTTTTTCTAATTTGACAAAATTATTAAAAGAACTGTGCATAATCATGGTCGTTTAAGACAAAACCATGGAGGTTTGTCTGACATGTATGAGGATAGGAAAGCGCATATTCAGCATTTCAAATCATCAGTGTGACCGGTATGTAACCAGATATAGAAAGCATTAACTAATTCATGATTTGCATTGAAAAAGGGTTAGTTCTGATAAGGGAAATTGATAAATTATGAGTTTATGGTCCTGATTTTACTCAACTTCTAGTTTTATTTCTGTAGAGATATATTTTCGAAATAGTTTTCAACTATTTTTAAAAGAAAGATTCAGTTAGGGTTTAGTGCAGAGAAATGAAGAGGAGTGGTAAAACAAACAAGGCCGAACCTTCTGATATGGGTTGGGCTAATAGCTTTCCTGAATGTGCAAGACTGTTCCAGAGAGCTGGCTGGTTTAAATACTTCAAAAATATTGATGGTTTTCATTCTGAAGTATCATATGGGTTTTCCCAGGGGTTAGATAAAGATATAGTTTTGTTCAATAACCTCAAAATCGAGTTAACTAGAGAGCTAATAGCTGAAGCAACAAACATTGCAGATGAGGGTGAATTTTGGTTTAAGAAAGTGCCATTTACCTTCAATTCAAAGGATTTCCTATTGCCTAAGGTTGAAGCAGATTGGGGCAAGGGTGTGCATGTACAAAATTTCAAACCTGAGTGGAGGGAGACTATCAGGATTGTATAGAGTTATATAACATGTGAAGGGATATTTTCTTTTGTATTCAACTATCACATCAGATTTCTACAACATCTAAACCAAGAGTCGAGGATGAATCTTCCCTTTTTCTTTCTAAAAAACAGGTAGAAAATGTCAAGTAGGGTAAAGGGACATAAATATCATACCAAGCAATCTATCTTCCACCATGGACTAATAAAACAGATCATTTGCACTGTGCTTCAAAAGAAAGGTAAAACTTGGGACTATTTCCTTTTTTGGTCAGGGTTTCAGAGTGAAAAAGAGGACCAGTCAAAAAAGAGACAAGTGAATAAAGTTTAGATCATGGTTAAAAGATTAAATAAGGAAGTCATTGCTGAGTCAGTAGAAGAAAATGCTTAAGATGAGTCTTCAGCTCAAAATCTCAAAGAACCTGTATGTGAAGAGCAAAGAGAGATTAATGAGGATGATCAGATAGAAGTTTCTGAAAATGTAGAAGAAGTTCAGGCAACAGTTTTGAAACAGGAAGAAGAAAGAAAATTAGTTGAACATGATCAGTATTTCACTTATATTCAAGAAAACATAACAGATGTTTTTGTTCCAGACAAGCTTGAAGTTGAAAACATACAAATTCCAAGTAAAAAGCTAAAAGGGAAGTCAGTGGTCGAAATAAAGAATGAGGGTGTAAAACTTTCCAGTGTAAAGTTTCGTGGGAAGTCTTATGCAATGATAGGATAATCAAATTGGAGACCCAAAACAAGAGAAAATAATAAGTTAAGACTTAACACGAAATAATGTTAAACCCTAGATTGATGAAGGACAAAATTACTGTAATAGAAGACTCCTCATCTCGAGAATATTTGGAAGAAGATGAAGACCTGAATTCTCAGCAGGTAGATAGTAAGAAAGAAGATTCATTGGCTATGAAATCATTTTCAGTAAAAAATAGAGTTATAGAACAGTCAAAAGATTCCAGTATTAAAGGTGATAGGTCTCAAAAGGTTCCTGTAGCAGTAGTAGATCAGCATGAAGAGGATGATGATGGAATTTTTAAGAAACTAAATATCCCCTGTTTATCAGAGAAAGCTTCTTCATTTCAAGAAGGAAAATGCATAGACTCGGAAAATGAAAATATCTAGAAGACTGTTAAACAGTATAAGTATCAGATTGATTTTCTAAATGAAACCAATGAGGGTTTGGTCATGGAAAACAAGAAATTAAGGGAAGATCTTGAAGATATTAACACACATTATCAGGAGTTTATTGTGGTTTGAAAGGAATCTTTGAAAAGGAAGAGGAAGACTCAAGGAAAATTTGAGGAGTTGAATCATAAAATCCAAGATTTAACTTAGTAGAATCAAGAACTTTCAAGGAAAGTTGAAGACTTGGAAGCAGAAGAACAAAGGACCAAAAGGAAATCACAAGATCTAGAAGGGATAGCACTTCTGGCTGAAGCAGCCAAAAATCTTTAAAGATCATTACTGACAGGTGTCATATAGTTAATTTTTGTAAAGCAAATAGTTTATTTTGTAAAACAATCAGTTTAGTAGCAGTTTTGAGAACTTGACCTAAAATTTAGTTATGTAGTTAAGTAACTATTTTTGGGATGTAACGAGGATAAAAGAAAGAAATTAGATAGTAGTGAGGTTTGAGTTTTGTGCAAGGGGAGGCTCAAGAGCTATTGTAAGAAATCTAAGATTCATACTCTCATGTAATTTTCCAGACCGATTATGATATACATCATTGATAATCCCTTATTATCTTCATTACTGATTTCATTACTGGTTTGTTAAATCACTCAATGTGCAATTTCATTTCTTGTATAATGTCTTATTCATGAAATGCTTGTACGCTATGGGTGAAACTCAGTCACTTGTCTTTGCTTTTCCTGGTTTATTTGTTATATATTATTCATCTCAGTATCTTATATTTATATGATTTAGTACATGTTTTAGCTTGTTTAATGTTACCCTCTTGCTTATGAAATTTTCAGACCAAAACAATACAAAAAAGATAGTTTTACTTTGTTTTATTTTAGAGATTGTGTTGGCTTTTTCTTCTAGTAGTCTGGAACAATTTCTGGCACTAACATCTTTGGCTTCATTGCCGGGGATGAAGCTTAAACATACATTCCCTGGGTTTTTGTCATTCAACTGGTTTTGAGAGGTGGAAAAAACCAACAGATAATTTAGAATACTTTTCACCAGATAGTATCTACAGTGGCTACTAGGAAGGTTGAGACAAGAAGGAGACCTACTTCACCATTACACCTGGGTGTCTCAGACCCAGAGAAAATTTTGAAAGAAGCTAGGAAAATTAAGAAATCACAGTCATCCCCAAATTTATGTAGCCCTAATCAATTTGACCTACTGTCACCCTTTCCATTTTCCAAGGAAGAAAATTAGTCTGTTACAGAGAAAATTTCCTATGGTTTGGGGTACCACAACAGACAGAGTAACCGCAGAAATCAATCCTTTCCCATATTCAAGAGAAACAAAACATATAACACTAAAGGATCTCTAAAAATAACTTCTTTCGGATGGTTGATGTAGATCACTGTTGAGCTTTTCCACTCTCGCTTGTATTAGCAATTTTCTCTCTCAACATTCAGCAAATAAGACAAACATGCTATATAATGGTGTTAGACCTACTCTAGCATATATAATCAATAACATATAAGAATTTAAAAGAATTCATGGATTCAATATTCATTTAAATACACATTATTGGACAAGAAAATATATTTTTATTAATATAAATCAGAGATTACAATGGTGACAACCTCTGTCAGCACGTCTGTGAACCAGAGAAACCGAGTCCTCCACCTGGGCCTCCACCACTTCAATCCTCCATCTCTCGATAGCAAGCTCAAAAGAAAAGGAAATATTGGGAAGAACACAAAGTGCTCCAAGGGACAAAAGGATGCAGACTCAAGTATAAGCTCTAGCAACAATGGACTATAGTTTTCTTGCTCTTCAATTCCTCCCCTTTCAATGTATCCAAAGGGTTCCTTATATAGTGCTTCAATGGGGCAATGGAAGGTCAAATCCGAGCAATCTCAAGGCATATGGAAGGCCAAGAGACAAGTGACTCGGATCCACATCAAGGAAAACTACAGTGACTATTTGACCTTTTGCACACATCCCGATGTACGTGGGGTTGAGGGTCATATGCATGTATATACGTGAGAATAGGTTTAAAAGTCACGTATGGAAAATAATGCATGTTTTTAGGGATGATATTGGAAACATAAAAGGTACAAAAATGGTCCATGGGGTCCAAAGAGTCTATAGAGGGACAAGGAAGGCCATTAATGTGTGATCCACCATGTGTGGTAAAATCAGCTATAACAGATGCCCCCTAATGTGTGAGGTCAGAGGGGTGATACGATGGCCGAAATACATTATAATCCATCCCATAAGTGGAGTGATGAAGAACCAGGTGGAAGAACCAAACCATCCAGCAGTATAATACAATAATCAAACTCTGCACATGACTGCAAGTACATACACTAGTCCCAGATACATAAGAGTACAATGGCCATGAATAGGCATGATACAAAATATGACATGTGTGGTCATCACCATGTACAATATAGATAGATCAGAATCTCCATGATGAAGATATACAAAGGATCATGATCTCCATGAAAGCTGAAGATATACGATGAATCAAGATCTCCATAATGGCTGAAGATATCTAACATATACTGGAATCAAGTCACGAGAGCTGAAATCTCATGAAAACTAGCACGATAAAGGAGGTAGAATATATGAAATTCCACTAGTCTAGAAGGTCTTCCACTCAATCCACTACGAGTGCATGTCCTACTATGTGAATAGAGGTGTTGAGGTCGAACATAGTAGTCCATCGTCTGATTACTGGTCATTGATGTATACCGTTAACAGATGCGAGATCACCCACCAATAATGAAAATGGGAATCAAGGTAATAGAGTGCAATCTAACAAGTATGAATAAATGTTTTGAGGTCAAAAACTTGAGAGAATCCATCGATTAGGGGACATTGATGTATTCCCAAAATTGTCGATGGAGAGAGAACCTGCCAATGATGACTGCAAGTATTAAGGCACTCAAAATGACTCTAGATTCCTATCCCAAAATAAATGATATGAAGTCGATGGGATGAAATCCACTGGAAGGAAGAAATTAAGGCATCCCTCATCATCCAACACAATGTACTCAGCAAAGATGTATAATATGGAAGGACTCGATCATAATGTGCATGAACTAGTAACAGTACCAGGAATGGCTGACATGCAAAGTCAAGAGAACTGAGGAATAGCTGACTCAGGTTTCAACTTCCTTCGAACAAGAGCATAAAGGCGAATGGTAACTGAATGTAGGTAGCATAGACTCAATATACAAAACTGGGACATCTTTACAACACAGGAGACATCAACAGAGGCTCCATAAGGACTAGAAGCTTAACCAGTTGGCGGAGATAGACTCAAAAAAATGAGTACAACTCTTAAGATAAAAATATCAACCCAACCAATGGACGTGATATATAGTGCTCTGTTCAAAGGAGACATGACTCGACTGCTGCCAAAGATAACATCTTTTCCTGTCTGGCTTTTTGGTTTTTTTATTTTTTTGGACTTTTTCAAATATTTTAAAAAGCTTGAAAAATAATAAAAGTGATTTATAGTTACAAACTAGGAGGATACGAGTGTCAAGGGGAAAACAAAATAGTTCCAAGCAGTGGAACATACCTATGCTCAATGCAAGGACACATGTGTAGGATAACGACACTCGGGGGAAAGTCCCCTCCCAATAAAAAATGGGGAATCAAGCTGCAAAAGATATATAAAATGGATTTGCTTTGCTAGACATGAGACAAGCTCGGGCTATATGGCTGATAATCAAAGTCAAGGAAGCCGACATAAGGATCAATAAGGAAAGAAAAACTCATGATAATGCAATTACAACTTGACATATACAAGGGAGTCCCAAGGAAAATGGCCAACATAAAGTTGAAGAGGAGTATGAAGCTCTTTCTCAAGGACATGGTGGGAATAAAGGGGATTCCTAGACCTAAGAGAGGACTCACAGCATGGGTACCAAATGCAAAAGGGAGCTAACTAGGACACCCATGTATAGGAAATCTCTACTATTGACATAGTACCACTTCTAACAGTAGCATGAAGCTTCCGCAATACCATGGAATGGGTTCATGCCTAAGGTTAAGATGGAACGGTCATAAGGCAATGCATAAGTGCAAGCCGATGTGATATCCTAACCTATATGCCAGTTCATACATAATACCTGTGACAAGAACGGATGGGTCGAAACCTCGGAGAGAGTGTACAAAAAATAGACCCTACATGACAACCATATTAGTCCAGAACAACCCAAAATAGTCAATAAAGAATCCAAACTATCGGATATAGGGAGGAATGATCATGACAACTGCACCTATCAAAACCCCAAATTTTCACAAAAATTTAAAATTTTGAGATAACAACAAATGCTAAAACCGGCGGTCTACTAACAGCTAAAGGTTAGCAATAGAAGAAACAGTCAAGTGATTAGTTTTACAAAATCTTAATTATGTTAACTCAACAGTTCAAATTGGTAACAAGAACAAGGTTTACTTGCGTATTGTTTTACTTCAGTTTACTGATGAGTCTTTTAATGTCAAGTAGTTGGAATCTAACTTTTGAATCCGGGGCTTACTTAGCAATTGTGCTAACGCAGAAGATTACTGGTTCTTACAAGTTTACAGGTATGATCGAACAAGTATGTTTTTAAAAATTCTTAAAGTATCCAGCAGTGTTTTATTTGCAATTTTAAAGCTTAGTAATTAAGCTTCTAAACTCTAAACAACTTCCGTGAGGTAAAACCATTTGGCTTCCTTCAGTTTATCTTGTAATAAAGTTTAGAAGTACGTTGTGATAGTAAGATATGTTTGTGGCTCTAAAATTATAATTTCAGTTGCGAAGTAACTTCAACTTTAGTCTATATAAATTGCAATGTTATAATGATTTTTTTGACAGTATTTATACAATAATACATTATCTTATCTATGTAACAACTGTTCCACATTTCGCTTCTGCAAGATAACTTACAACCTGTTAACCTTTTGACAGTATAAGTTCGATTTTGTAAACTAAAAACATAATTCCTTCTCACATGAGATCATTGTTTTCCTATACTTTAATTTCATGTCGAACCATATGGTTCTAATAATTTCTGGACTCAATAGGATCATTCCTATTCAATTTCTTAATTTTTCTATCATACTTCTCTTGAATTAAAATTACTGTCTACAAACAGTTTTTCTGAGATTGATGCTTTCGAAACAGGTCAACTTTCTAGTTATTTTGTTTAATTCTATAACTATTTTACTACCCAATTGACATGGTGAATCTTTATTCATTACCAAGTTGAGTCATAACCAAAACCCATCAAAGTTTCGTCGCTTTGAACTATGTAAAAGAATTTCATAAAAGTGTCCTTGCAAAACACTTTGTCAACTTCTTAGTTTTGCTATCATTTGAGTTATTAATTCTTATGTGACTTATAAACATGCATACTCTATTTTGTTAATAGACATTCAGTCTATAATTAGTTCAAGGTCATAAACATGTTTATATTATGCAATTTATAAAAGTTATAACTTGTATTGTCCTTTTATAAGAGATTAACTATGCATTTTTACGTAGGAGAACTATAGTTGTTAGCTTGAGATCTCCCATAAAACATTTGATCTCTATCTATAACAAAGTCAATGTTTAGAGAAAATAAATGCTACCATCCAAATCGTGTTTGTGATGTTACAATATAATTGACATAAGGTAAATGGTGAAATGAGTCTTACGCATGAACGATTTCCAGGCTTTAACCAAGGTTTAAAGATGACACTCCTTGATATGTCAACGTAATTCACAACGTCGATGTTCTAACTATGACCTAGTATATCATATGATTAGTGGTGTGTTGATTGATAAACAATAATTTGGTTATGATATAGTTTTATGCATCGTGATTAAATTGATTAAATAATTGGATGTCATTTTTTGTAGGCACTATAGGGAACAATCCACTGCATGGTTTGATTTATGTGACCATGTGGTCATATCCTGACCAAGTGTCAAAGATATAAATACTACCATAACCCTAACCCTTATCATTTCTCCTCTGAGTTTGCACTGGCCCTTGAGGCTGCTCTGCTTGGCTTTCATGGCAGCCGTCAGTCCTCTTCTTCTCCAGTTGTCTTGAGTCTTGGGTTCGTGTTACATTTGTCTCCGGTGTGTGGTTTAAAAGACATTCTCAGTGGCTATGGGTTCTCACTATGCAAGCTTTGTAGATATTATCATTGCCCTTGGCTTGTTGTCTGTGTAATCTTCCTTTCGTCATCCTCATGGCTCACTGTTTTCTCCAGCTCCCTTTCTTTGTCCTCGTGACTTGTTGTTGCATGAGGTTCAGTCTTTAAAGACTATTGGGTCTATAATTTGTAAATCCAGTTTGTGACAGATTATTTATGAACCTGTTCGTTGCTTCAAATGATAGGTAAATGTTGTTTTTAGTCTTCATTTAATTGCAGCAGGTGTATATGCCATTACAAGAGCATAAACAATTTGTGAGTTGTTTTACTTATGAATTTTGTATTTTAAACCTTTTGCAGGGGCTCGCGGCCATATACATCCATGTTTGAGGAAGTATGTAGAATTCCTTCAATGCTATGGCTCGTGGCTTACTTTGGGTAAGCCCCGTGGTCCATGTGTTGGGTTTTCACCCTACTTGTAACAGGATGGTCATTGGAATCACCCAGGGTTTGGGGAAACCTTCCTTGACTCGCCATAAGTTATGTGGTTTGATTTCTTTACAGGTCATAAGTGGGTTTACACAATTTCGAACCCTCGCTAGTCGATGGGTAGACTAGGTTTTAACTGAGCAATGTAAATAGATTTTAATGTTTAGTTTACGGCTTGTTTAATTTAATAGATCTCTTGTAAAGACAGTTCTGTCTTCAAGCTTGTTTTGGTTTATCAGATGTTTTATATTATGCTCTGTGTAAATTCAGGGTTTTTTACCCTTCTTGACTGTAAGTGAAGTTTTTGCACCCTGAATTAAGTACTTTGTAAAAGTTTAAGATTATAGTTTTTAAGAATGATACATACAGTCATTGTTTAGTTGTAATCCTTACTCATTTTTGCTCACAGTTTACGAGTTAGGGTTTATCCTGTGGAAACCCTCATTTTGAAATAAATTATTCTACTTAATTTTTAACAAATTTTAATACTTATTTAGCTGTCTATTAATTAGTATTACAAGGCATTGTGGAAATTCTAGTTTATAATAATTACACAGTCTATTGTTTTGTCCTTAAAGGACTGTAAGTAATTTATAATAACCTGGTTACTTAATGGTTACATAATTAAATAAATTTGGTTTATTACTTCAATGTTTTGATATTTGTAATTGTAATAATTATAAGGGTTTTTAACCCTGTATTTCGCTTTCACGGGTACACCCTGTTTATATAAAAAGAAACAGTTTCTTTTATAAGTATACATTTTGTATATGTTGTTCAGTATTGTATTTCATTTCTGTGTAATAAATTTAGCTGGTTATTTTAATAGTTAAAAAGAACTAAACTTATGGTTTATCCTAGGTTACTAATGTATATAAAAATACAGGTAGATTTTGCTCAGAAATATGAGCTAGGGTTTTTACCCTATTTAACTTTTATAATAATTATTTATGTTATGTTATTCTGTTAAGTTCGATTACTGTCACAAGAGTTTGAAATTATTGTAATGGATTGAGGAAATCCAGGTTAGGGTTTATGGAAATAATCTCTGTTCTTCTTTTAAAAATTCCTCCAGTTTGTAAAAGAATTTTATTTGATTTATAAACAATATTGTTTATGTTAATAATAATATTATCTGTGAACACTGTATTCTCTTAAGTTTATATTTGCATATATATAATATTAATAAAGACTGAGAACAGTCTATAATATTTTAGTTTATTTAATAATATTATTTTTGTAAGCTTGGTGAAAGTAATAAGAATTTTCATACCTGTCAATACTCCTTTACATATAATTTGTTTGTAAGGACAGTTCCTTATTAAATACTTTAAGCATAAGTTACTACTGTCTTTTAGTTATTTTAATTCTAAGAAAAAGAATAATGTAAGAGTTATTAAGTTCTTATTTATTAAATTCCTTATCTCAAATTAGTTTATCTTCAGAATTTAATTAGGTTACCAATCCTTACTTAGAGTTCAAATAGTTGCTAGTAAAATAGCTATTATTATTAGGAAAAGATATACACTAATAGAGCCATATTTACATCCTTACTTAACATAAATAATAAGCATTTAACTGACACTTCTATTTCTTCTATTTCAATGTACATGTATAGTTTGTAAAAGAAAGTATTGTGTAAAATAATAACTTACATACTTGAACACACTGCTATTAGTAAAATAATATGACCCTGTTCTTTTTTTCTAGTATTCTTAATTACATAGTCTGGTTTTAACAACAACCGTACTAAACAGATTAATATTCTTTCTGAAAGCAACTATCTACTATAAAAAAAATTTCAATACTCTAAAAAACATAAGTACTCTATTCATTTCAGATTCCTATCATACTTCATTCATTTTAAACACACTACCTGTGCTAGAGTACGATCTAGTTTATTCTAGATGGGGAAAAACACAGGTAGGATTATTTTTCATCAAAGTACAGATTCAGCATTCAAACAATTAAGATATTTCAAGCTTAACGGTTCACTACATAACATATAATTCATTCATTATTTGTTCATACTCAGATATAAACTTTAACACAACAATTAAAAGATTGTAGAACCTATTTTAAGGATGGATGACAACAACGTTGGGAGGTCGTTCCTCCCTACCAAATCTTGGAGAGCACTCAAACAACAACTTCTCAGGACCCTCGATCCTTTTCTTGGTCTCCTTGGATGGGAATGGGTGGAGCAAACAACAAAATAGTAGTCCAAGGACTCAGTACCAACTCTGCACTCTGCAGCAAGATATTTCAACTGGAAAGTTGTACTTGATCATTTCCTGCAGTTTAACCCTCAAACACCTTCCACAAATTCCCTTCCCAATGAAATCCTTTGGAGTACATTCACCTGAATGATTCTCCTCCTAGAAAAATGAGCAACCTCAGCTCTCTTTAATGGGATTTTTTATTAAGATTGCCTAGGTCTTTTTGGGTTAGTTGTCATTAATTGAGCTACCTGCTCTGATCCCACTTTCTTGGGATATCATGATCCCAAATGTATGGAGGTTGCCACCTACAACATTAGAAGTGTTTGAGGATGCTGCCACTTAGCTATTTGCTCTCCACCTAGTCTCCTCCACCAGCTTGACTAGTAACACTCTTTTCAATAGCTCTCCCAAGCTGTTGTCTCCACTTTTATTTATTTAAAATTAAAATATTCAGAATTACATTCAATATCCTTGACTTTGATGAGTCATCATTTACAACTTAGCATTAAATTTAACATAATGTCTTGGAATAAAATCAAAATAAGATAATATTATTTTGCAAAATTGGGGCATGTGACATACACACTCCCTTAGAACATAACATCGTCCTCAATGTTATTTATTCTTCATGCTCAAAATCCCCCTGGAACAGAATTGGATATGCATCTCGCATTTTACTTTCCAATTCCGAGGTGGCTTCCTCTGGACTAAGGTGCTTCCATTGCACCTTCACCTGTCCAATGGTGTGGTTCCGAAGTGTAATTTCCCTCCTCCCAAGGATACAATCCGGCTCCACCAGAAATTCTCCTTCTGGTTCCACCTGTACAACATTCCAGTTAACAACATGAGTAGCATCATGAACATATTTATTTAAAATGGAAATGTGAAAAACATTATGTACTCTTAAATTAGGTGGTAATGCTAATTGATAAGCTACTTGTCCAATCCTAGACAAAATTTCAAATGAGCCACAGTAACAAGGTGCCAATTTTGCACAACTCCCCAATATTAGAGAGCTCTTTTTGGGCCTTACCTTGATGAACACATGTTCACCTACCTGAAACTCCTTTGGATTTATTTTTAAGTATGCTTGACTTTTCTGCCGATCATGTGCCACTTTCAGATTTCCCTACACTTGTTTCACAATTTAATCCATTTCTTTTAACAGTTCTAGACCTAATACCAATCTATCTATTGGATTACTCCAAGAGATAGGAGTATTACATTTCCGTCCATATAAAATTTCAAAAGGACTAAACTTGGCTGATGTTTGATAATTATTATTATAAGCAAATTCTACCAGATGTAAATAGTCCTCCCATTTGCCAGGCTGGTCTTTCACATACATTCTTAATATATCTTCTAATACTTGGTTTACCCTTTCAATTTGGCCATCTGTTTGAGGATGGAAAGAAGTACTAAAATTTAATGTGGTGTTTAACCCTTTAAACAGGGACTTCCAAAAGTTTCTTGTAAACTTAGGATCCCTATCTAAAATTATAACTTTTGGAACTCCATGTAATTGAAAAATCTGTTTTAGAAAAATATCAGCTATGTTTGCAGCCTTATAAGTAGTTTTAATAGGTATAAAGTGAGCTGCTTTGCTTAACTTATCAACTACTACCATGATAGAATCATTCTGATTTTGATTTTTAGGCAATCCAGTAATAAAATCTAAACTAATTACCTCCCATTTCCAGCTAGGGATGGGTAATGGCTGTAGCAAACCAATTGGGTGTTGGTGTTCAATTTTTACCTGTTGACATTCAAAACACCTAGCAATATATTCTGCTACTTCAGTTTTCATATTTGGCCAGAAATACTCTTTTCTCAACATGGTTATAGTCTTTTGATAACCTGGATGACCTGAATATGGTGTTTTATGAATTTCATCCAGAATTAACAGCTTAACTTTACGTACGTTAGGTACATACAGTCCATCTTTATACAGTAAAATTTATTTTTCATTTAAACTGTAGCCTTTAATCAAGTGTTCTGTTGGATTTTCTTTAGCTTTAGCTTGCAATTTTTGGTAAATTTAATCTTATTCTATTCCTTCTTTAAGCTGTTCATCTAAGTCTGAAACATAGGTGCTAATTGCTGTTGAAAAATTCAGCCTTGCGTTCCTACTTAATGCATCAACAACTTTATTTTCTTTACCTTTTATGTGTTGGATTTCAAAATCATACTCACTTAAGAAAGCTAACCACCTAGCTTGTCTAGCATTTAAATTTGGCTAATCTAAAAGATACTTCAATCCTTTATTGTCAATCATTAAAACAAATTTTCTACCAATTAGGTGATGTCGCCACATCTTTAAGGCGTGTATTACAGCTGCTAATTCCAGATCATATGTTGCATAATTATTTTCATGAACTTTTAACTTTCTAGACTCATAGGAAATAACATGCCCTTCTTGAGACAGAACACCACCTAAGCCATCATTACAGGCATCAGTGCACACTACAAATTCTTTATTAGGATCTGCTATCCTTAAAATAGGTGCACTGGTTAATAAAGTTTTTAACTTTTTAAAGCTTTCTTCACATTTCTGATTCCAGTCGAACTTCTTTTCTTTCTTCTGCAAGGAAGTTATCGGATTTGCTATCCTCGAAAAACCTTCAATGAACCTCCGGTAGTAACCAGTAATGCCCATGAAAGATGAAACACCCGTCACATCCTTAGGAACCGGCCAATCTTCGATTGTCCTTATCTTTTCAATATCTACGAAATTCCTTCCTTGGTCACTATGTGACCTAGATACTGAATCTTATCCTTGAAAAAATCACATTTACTAAACTTTGCGAAGAGTTGATGTTCTCGCAATTCTTGCAAAACAATTTTTAGATGTTCTTAATGTTCTTCTTCAGTTTTTGAATAGATTAGAATGTCGTCGATAAACATGACCACAAACTTATCTAAATACTTATGCATCACATTGTTCATTAAACACATGAAGACAACTGGGGCATTAGTAAGCCCGAATGGCATCACGACAAATTCATAATGACCATATCTTGTTCTAAAAGCTGCCTTAAAGATGTCTTCATCTTTAATCCTCACTTGATGGTATCCAGAACTTAAATATATTTTCGAAAACACCGTAGCTCCACGTAGTTGATCAAATAGATCATCTATGCGAGGCAATGGATATCGATTTTTGATGGTCATCTTGTTTAACTGACGGTAGTCTATGCAAAGTCGCATAGTTCCGTCCTCCTTCTTGACGAAGATGATAGGTGCCCCCCAGGGAGACACACTTGGTCGAATATACTTTTTATCAATTAGCTCTTTTAATTGCGATTTTAATTCATTAAGTTCGAGTATGTTCATTCGATAAGGGGCCTTTGAGCTAGGTACTGCACTCGGTACCAGCTCAATGGTGAAATTCAATTCCCTTTTCAGAGGTAATCCCAGATTTCTTCTGGGAATACATAAACATATTCTTCTAAGACTGATATGTCTTCCACTTTTAACTTATCTGTTTTAATTTTACTTTCCTCATCAGTAATTTTTTTTTTAGACCGTAACTGATGGATAGATTAATAGTAGGCCAGAAAATCAGCTTCCGGAGGCTGTGTTACACTGGTAGATTCCCTGAGCAAGGAAAAATGCTCTGTCATGAGTGGCAAAGTCCAATGATGGTCAGATTCAACAAAAACTGGAATCCAGCTAGTACAACGGATTGTCCACAATGTTACAATAATGCAAGAGGAACGATAATGCATAAGAAGAGTAGGAACGTAACTGTAGTCAAGGAAATTACAACAACTGATCAGGGAGAATCTAGAAAACACATTTGAAGAGGAGTGAGCTTTTGAGATGATCCAATTGTCATTTGATGCCCAGGTTGGTGAGGATCTTCTTGACGGCGAGCTCCAGAGCAGCAATTCTTCATCCATAATCTCCAAACGTGTTCACAGCATATTTGAATTGGATGGAGACGTCTTCTTTGAAGTCAGTGTGTTCCTATGAAGAGGATTCAAAGTCTTCTTAGGGTTTACACAGATCTTTATTGATGGAGTCCAAGATTTTCCCATTTGAGCCAAAGGAGGGACATGGCAGGATGCCCTGCTCCTTGATATGAGTCTGGAGCTTTCCCAGAGATTGTTCTAATTCACCCAGACGTTCTTCCATGGAGGGCTTCTTCGATGAGGTAGATTCCAAATAGGCCATAAGTCCAGGAGGGCAACAGAAGGGGCACCTCTGAGAAGATAAGGATGGATAACATGGAGAGAAGAGATGATAGCTTGGATTAAAAGAGGCCCGAGGTGTACGAGAGTGTCACGAGTTTCATAATAGCAATGAGCAGGCCACGCTATAGTCCAAGGGATCATGAGGAAAAGTCTGGAACAAAGATCAACGGTACACTGATTGCAGAGATCACATAGGACAAGATCGGGCCTGGCGAAGTCACGGGATGTTGCAGGTGGAATCATTCCCATTGACAGAGATAGAGCTCCTGCTCAGGAGCGAAGCATAGTTGGCCTCGAGATCAGCTTGCTTGTTGAGATGTCGAAGCACATGGAAGAAGCTTATAGTTTGAAAATTTCCAGCTAAGATCAGTATTTTCTGGTAGATCCGATTCATGTGGAGGTTAGATGGATGAGACTTCATGTGCGAGGCCTGCACCACAAGTTTGGAGTCCCCAAAGACTGAGATAGCTCGAATGTTTAGGCTGATTGCTTGTCGGAGACACTGCCACAGAGCATAAAATTCAGCAAAGTTGTTATATTCCACTCCCAATCCCCATCCTCATCAGTAATTGTTACTGCGTAAGATTTACATCCCTTTCTAACAGCTCTTTTAAGTTGTAAAGCAGAAATCTGCCTTACAGTAGTTTTTCTAGGAATTCCTTTAACACTTACTGTTTTTTCATCATTGTTTAGGCATGTGAAAGTTTTATCATAACATTTTAGAATTACTCTATGTTGTTCTAACCAGTCCATACCAATCCACAAATCATAAGAACCAAGTGGCAAAACATTAAGTTTAACAACAGTTTCAAATTTATCCATAACTAATGCACATTCTTTCACAAAACAAGTTACTTTTTTTTTAGCACCAATGGCTAACTAAACTAACCATGAATTCTCAAACTTATCAACAGATAACTTACATTTTTCTACGATCTGAGGTGAAATATAACTGAGACTAGCTCCTGGATCAATCAAAATAGTTACAGGGGTTTGATTTATCATACCTTCTACTTCCACCATGGAAGTCTGATATTCAACTTGTTGGTTTTCCAAGGCTGCGTTGATTCTAGCCATGCTACTTGCTAGTTCCCCAACAGTCATATCCTCCTGTATGGTATGAATATTGCTAACAGTCTTCTTCTGATTTGGACAGACTGAAGCATAGTGTGGGCCATTACACTCCCAGCACTTAATAGGCTCTTTGCGCTCAAAGTTCTTGGTAAAGTTTCCATGATTATTCACAAATTCCTTACCTTTAGAATTATTTTGATTGTTATTAGAATAGTTTTTGGCCTTATTATTCTTAAAATTTCTGTTAGGCACAAAATCCTTCTTCTTTTGTTCAAATTGATTATTATTTTTCTTAGCTTTCCAATTGGCTAAGCTTTCTTTCTTCCGATTCTGCTCAAAACAGAAGTTAGCCTTTCGCATAGCTTCCTCCAAGGTATTTGGGTTATCATATTCAATTCTATATTTAATATGATAAGGTAGACACCTAAGGAATCGATGTACCTTTGGCTTCTCATCTACAAGGTATGGTACATACCTAAGTAGACTTAAGAACTTACTGTTCAAATCCTTTATTGTCATTGAACCTAACTTCAGTTCATAAAACTCTTTGGTTCTCTCCTCATAATACTGCTCAGATAGGAATTTCTTTTTGAAATACCTCTTAAAGGTACTCCAGTTAAAATCTTTTTCTTTTATACCCTTAACTCTCTTTAAGTCTTGCCACCAAATGTCAGCCTTTCCTGAGAGGTTATATATAGCCATTCTAGCCTTTAACTGGTTAGAATAATTATATATTTGGAAATACTTCTTCATCCCAGATAACCAAGATTCATCTTCCTCCCCCTTATCAGTCTCTCCATTAAATGTTGGTGGTTTTATCTTTTTGAATTCCCCAAAAATTTCCTCATAAGGTTTGTATTTCCTCTTTTTAGTGTACAGATTATCATCACTACTGTCACTAGTAGTATGGTAATTTTGTTGTTCACCAAACACTTCAGAAGCCAAACTACTTTCAGTTTTTGTATGTTTCATATTTTTAGATTTTCGTTGATGACTGACATATTCTGATTCTGATCTTCTACCCCTACCCTCAGTTTGAAACTTTTCAATTAGGATCTGATTCAACTCTTCTTGAGCCTTCAGAATCCTTTCATTTTCTCGCTTTACAGACTCCATTTTAGTTTTTAAGTCTTTTACAGTTTGTAACAACTCTGAGAAATTTGTAATTAAATCCTCTGGTATAGTATCTCTTGGTAACTTTCCTGTTTCAGTAGCTGGATACTCCTCATGTGCATACTCTTCCAGCATTTTCATACCTGCCTGTTTAAACATCAGAAAACAATTCTTTGTTGAATAACATTTAAAATAAAATACATCAGCATAATAATTTAATTTATTGTTTCATTAAAGCTAGTTGGGCTCCATCAAGGCCTAGTGTTTGAACCTTGTGCTCTGATACCACATGTCAAAACCCTAATTTTTCACAAATAATTAAAATTTTGAGATAACAACAAATGCTAAAACCTGCGGTCTACTAACAGCTAAAGGTTAGCAATAGAAGAAACAGTCAAGTGATTAGTTTTACAAAATCTTAATTATGTTAACTCAATAGTTCAAATTGGTAACAAGAATAAGGTTTACTTGTGTATTGTTTTACTTCAGTTTATTGATGAGTCTTTTCATGTCAAGTAGGTGGAATCTAACTTTTGAATCTGGGGCTTACTTAGCAATTGTGCTAACGTAGAAGATTACTAGTTCTTATAGGTTTACAGGTATGATCGAATGAGTACATTTTTAAAAATTCTTAAAGTATACAATAGTGTTTTATTTGCAATTATAAAGCTTAGTAATTAAGCTACTAAACTCTAAACAACTTCCGTGAGGTAAAACCATTTGGCTTCCTTCAGTTTATCTTGTAATAAAGTTTAGAAGTACGTTGCGATAGTAAGATATGTTTGTGGCTCTAAAATTATAATTTCAGTTGCGAAGTAACTTCTACTTTGGTCTATATAAATTGCAATGTTATAATGATTTTTTTGACAGTATTTATACAATAATACATTATCTTATCTATGTAACAACTGTTCCACATTTCGCTTCTGCGAGATAACTTACAACCTGCTAACCTTTTGACAGTATAAGTTTGATTGTGCAAGATAAAACCATAATGACTTCTTACATGAGATCATTGTTTGCCTATACTTTAATTTCATGTCGAACCATATGGTTTTAATAATTTTTGGACTCAATAGGATCATTCCTATTCAATTTCTTAATTTTTCTATCATACTTCTCTTGAATTAAAATTACTGTCTACAAACAGTTTTTTTGAGATTGATGCTTTCGAAACAGGTCGACTTTCTAGTTATTTTGTTTAATTCTATAACTATTTTACTACCCAATTGACATGGTGAATCTTTATTCATTACCAAGTTGAGTCATAACCAAAACCCATCAAAGTTTCGTCGCTCTGAACTATGTAAAAGAATTTCATAAAAGTGTCCTTGCAAAACACTTTGTCAACTTCTTAGTTTTGCTATCATTTGAGTTATTAATTCTTATGTGACTTATAAACATGCATACTCTATTTTGTTAATAGACATTCAGTCTATAATTAGTTCAAGGTCATAAACATGTTTATATTATGCAATTTATAAAAGTTATAACTTGTATTGTCCTTTTATAAGAGATTAACTATGCATTTTTACGTAGGAGAACTATAGTTGTTAGCTTGAGATCTCCCATAAAACATTTGATCTCTATCTATAACAAAGTCAATGTTTAGAGAAAATAAATGCTACCATCCAAATCGTGTTTGTGATGTTACAATATAATTGACATAAGGTAAATGGTGAAATGAGTCTTACGCATGAACGATTTCCAGGATTTAACCAAGGTTTAAAGATGACACTCCTTGATATGTCAACGTAATTCACAACGTCGATGTTCTAACTATGACCTAGTATATCATATGGTTAGTGGTGTGTTGATTGATAAACAATAATTTGGTTATGATATAGTTTTATGCATCGTGATTAAATTGATTAAATAATTGGATGTCATTTTTTGCAGGCACTATAGCGAATGGCATGGTTTGATTTACGTGACCACATGGTCGTCTCTTGATCAAGCGTGGAAGATATAAATACTACCGTAACCCTAACCCTTATCATTTCTCCTTCGCAGTTCACACTGGCCCTTGAGGCTGCTCTACTTGGCTTTCATGGCGGCCCTCGGTCCTCTTCTGCTCCAGTTATCTTGAGTCTTGGGTTAGTGTTACATTTGTCTCCTATGTGTGGTTTAAAAGGCATTCTCAGTGGTTGTGGGTTTTCACTCTGCAAGTTTTGTAGAGATTATCATTGCCCTTGGCTTGTTTTCTATGTAATCTTCCTTTCGTCATCCTTGTGGCTCGTTGTCTACTCCAGCTCCCTTTCGTTGTCCTTGTGACTTGCTATTGCATGAGGTTCAATCTTTACAGATTGTTGGGTCTATAATTTGTAAAGCCAGATGGTGAAAGATCGTTTATGAGCCTGTTCATTTCTCCAAATGATAGGTAAATGTTGTTTTTAGTGTTCATTTAATTGCAGCAGGTGTATATTCCATTACGAGAGCATAAACGATTCATTATTTGTTTTACTTCTGAATTTTGTATTTTAAACCTTTTGCAAGGGCTTGCGGCCATATACATCCACGTTTGAGAAAGTATGCAGACTGCCTTCAATGCTATGGATCGTGGCTTAGTTCGGGTAAGCCCTGTGGTCCATGTGTTGGGTTTTCACCCTACTTGTAATAGGGTGGTCATTGGAATCACCCAGGGTTTGGGGAAACCTTCCTCGACTCGCCATAAGTTATGTGGTTTGATTTCTTTACAGGTCATAAGTGGGTTTACGCAGTTTCGAACCCTTTCTAGTCGATGGGTAGACTTGGTTTTAACTGAGTAATGTAAATAGTTTTTAATGTTTAGTTTTTGGCTTGTTTAATTTAATAGTTCTCTTGTAAAGACAGTTCTGTCTTCAAGCTTGTTTTGGTTTATCAGATGTTTTATATTATGCTCTGTGTAAATTCAGGGTTTTTTACACTTCTTGACTGTAAGTGAAGTTTTTGCGCCCTGAATTAAGTACTCTGTAAAAGTTTAAAATTATTATTTGTTTGACTGATGCATACAATCATTGTTTAGTTGTAATCCTTACTCGTTTTTGCTCACAGTTTACGAGCTAGGGTTTATCTTATGGAAACCCTTGTTTTGAAATAAATTATTCTACTTATTTTTTAACAAATTTTAATACTTATTTAGTTGTCTGTTAATTAGTATTACAAGGCATTGTTGAAATTCTAGTTTATAATAATTACACAATCTATTGTTTTATCCTTAAAGGACTGTAAGTAATTTATAATAACCTGGTTACTTAATGGTTATATAATTAAATAAATCTGGTTTATTACTTCAATGTTTTGATATTTGTAATTGTAATAATTATAAGGGTTTTTAACCTTGTATTTCGCTTTCACAGGTACACCCTGTTTATATAAAAAGAAACAGTTTCTTCTATAAGTATACATTTTGTATATGTTGTTCAGTATTGTATTTCATTTTTGTGTAATAAATTTAGTTGGTTCGTTTAATAGTTAAAAAGAGCTAAACTTATGGTTTATCCTAGGTTACTAATGTATATAAAAATAGAGGTAGATTTTGCTCAGAAATATGAGCTAGGGTTTTTACCATATTTAACTTTTATAATAATGATTTATGTTCTGTTATTTTGTTAAGTTCGATTATTGTCACAAGATTTCAAAATTATTGTAATGGCTTGAGGAAATCCAGGTTAGGGTTTATGGAAATAATCTTTGTTCTTCTTTTAAAAATTCCTCCAATTTGTATAAGAATTTCTTTTGATTTATAAACAATATTGTTTATGTTAATAATAATATTATTCGTGTTAATAATAATATTATCTCTGAATACTGTATTCTCTTAAGTTTATATTTCTGTATATATAATATTAATAAAGACTGAGAACAGTCTATAATATTTTAGTTTATTTAATAATATTATTTTTGTAAGCTTGGTGAAAGTAATAAGAATTTTCATACCTATCAATACACCTTTACATATAATTTGTCTGTAAGTGTGTAAAAACAGTTCCTTATTAAATACTTTAAGCATAAGTTACTACTGTCTTTTAGTTATTTTAATTCTAAGAAAAATAATACTGTAAGAGTTATTAAGTTCTTATTTGTTATATTCCTTATCTCAAATTAGTTTATCTTCAGAATTTAATTAAGTTACCAATTCTTACTTAGAGTTCAAATAGTTGCAGGTAAAATAGCTATTATTATTAGGAAAAGATATGCACTAACAGAACCATATTTACATCCTTACTTAACATAAATAATAAGCATTTAATTGACATTTCTATTTCTTATGTTTCAGTGTAGATGTATAATTTGTAAAAGAAAGTACTGTGTAAAAGAGTAACTTACATACTTGAACACAATGCTATTAGTAAAATAATATGACCCTGTTCTTTTTTCTAGTATTCTTAATTACACAGTATGGTTTTAACAACAACCCTACTAAACAAATTAATATTCTTTCTAAAAGAAACTATCTACTGAAAGAAAAGATTTCAATACTCTGAAAAACATGAGTACTCTATTCATTTCAGATTCCTATCATACTTCATTCATTTTAAACACACTACCTGTGCTAGAGTACGATCTGGTTTATTCCAGATGGGGAAAAATACAGGTAGGATTATTTTTCATCAAAGTACAGATTCAACATTCAAACAATTAAGAGATTTCAATCTTAACAATTCACCACATAACATATAATTCATTCATTATTTGTTCATACTCAGATATAAACTCTAACACAGCAATTAAAAGATTGTAGAACCTGTTTTAAAGCTGGATGACAACAACGTTGGGAGGCTGTTCCTCCCTACCAACTCCTGGAGAATGCTCAAACAACAACTTCTCAGGACCCCCGAGCCTGTTCCTGGTCTCCTTGGCTGGGACTAGGTGGAGCAAACAACAAAATACTAGTCCAAGGACTCAGTACCAACTCTGCACTTTACAGCGAGACCTTTTCAGTTGGAAAGTTGTACTAGATCATTTTTGCAGTTTACCCCTCAAACACCTTCCACAAATTCCCTTCCCAATGAAATCCTTTGGAGTACATTCACCTAAATGATTCTCCTCCTGGAAAAATGGGCAGCCTCAGCTCTCTTCAATGGGATTTTTTATTAATATTGCCTAGGTCTTTTTGGGTTAGTTGTCATTAATTGAGCCACCTGCTCTGATCCCACTTTCTTTGGGGATCATGACCCCAAATGTAGGGAGGTTGCCACCTGCAAAATTGGAAGTGTTTGAGGATGCTGCCACTTGTCTATTTTCTCTCCACCTAGTCTCCTCCACCAACTTGACCAGTAACACTCTTTTTAACAGCTCTCCCAAGCTATTGTCTCCACTTTTATTTATTTAAAATTAAAATATTCAGAATTGCATTCAATATCCTTGACTCTGCTGAGTCATCACTTACAACTTAGCATTAAATTTAACATAATGTCTTGGAATAAAATCAAAATAAGATAATATTATTTTGCAAAATTGGGGCATGTGACAGCACCCAAAGGAAACAATGCAGTGAACAATGGGACCTAAAAAGGAAAATAAGGTGTAGACCCAAATTTCATGCATCCACCACCACCCCTGTGAGGGTGACCACCGGTGTAAAGACCCAGAGAAAGGAGTCAACATCCTCCACAAATGGAGTGCAGGGTGGAATGTGACCACTCCCAAATCTATGAGCAGGGTAAGGGGCTGTGATGCCCCTAAGTATGACACCAAGGTCTGTACTAGGACCAAGGACGGGTGATAGGATACCAGGCATGCTGAAAATAAAATGACCCAAAATCAAGAGAGCATAAATATACTCAAGTAACCATGATCCCAAAGGATAACTAGTGCACAAAGAGCACACTCCTAAGAAAATCTACAACCAAAATACAAGCAAACAAAGGGGAGGATTGAGACTTCCATACACAACAAGCAGAGGTTCGTAACCAATTATAGTGGCCCTCAGCTTCAACGCATATAGCGACTGTGCTTTCTGACCCCTACCTAGCCAGGACACATGCAGAATAACTTCTGCGAAGTTACCCCTCGATAACCTAGGTAAGGAAACTAAGGTCACTTCAATATAATAAATGCTTAGGCAGGATTGACCATATGGGTAGGGTAGCAAATCCCAAAACTCTCGAAAGATCCCCCCAAATACGAATACAATCCTGGAAATATCTCCGGTGCTACTCAGTTATGACCAGGGGTCATCCCAATCAATAACCGATCACATTGCCTCGTGCTTAACTCCCTTGTAAGAGGAGGATTCTAAGAAACACTAATTATAGAAATCAATTTCACTCTCTCACCTAGAAAGACGCCTACTTGTTGTTGTTTAGTAGTCTTGGAGAATTAACTCGCAATGAACTATTCCAATACTCTAAAACCTAATCTTTGATGCACCCTATAAAAGAAAAGAGTGTAATTCATTTTATTATGCGTTGATTTTAATGGTTGTAATTAATCAAAGGGAAATGGTCATGTAACTAATGACATGAAGACTCGGCAATGAAATAAAATTGCACACCTAACAAGCAATTCCAAGTGCAATCTTGTAGAATGAAAAACAGGGTATGCCACTACATGAGATGAATAAATATATATTCCTTTCTGAATGCCAATGCAATCCTTCCTATATGAAATCCTAAAAACAACTCTCATTCAAGCAATCCAATGCAAGTACCTCCTCAAATCCATGTCTAAGATGCAACTAAGAGTGCAACTACTTTGTATTTTTCAATATAAAAGCATGAAAAATGCAATAAAAGTCATCTAAAACTCTCAATCTCTGTAGAAAATATAAAACACAAGCCCAACAAGACACCGAGACAAATAAGAGTAATGCATTAATGGAAAAAAAAAAGGATAAATGACTAAAACTACTTTCAAAGAAAAATCAATGAAAAGACGGTCTCTGGTCATAAAAGAAGCATCCAACAGACAACATCAGAACCAAGGAAGACCCAACCACACTCGCAGCCGACCCAACAACTTCCCACAACATCAAACTCACCAAAAGGGAGGATGTACATGACTGTTTAAAGAATAGCTGCGTATATACGTGATTTTTGTCCAAAATGCTACATGTATACCCTGATTTTGGCCAAAAACCTACATGTATACGTGACTTTTGGCCAAAAATCCATGTATGTACATGAATTTTGGCCAAACACCTGCGTATACAGAGAAGACGGTGGTAAAAAGCAGGACAAGGGTCAAACCAATAAAGGGGAGTGTCAATGGATGAACATACTATAAAATGCAACAAAGAAACAAGGAGAAACAAAGAGCAAGTCAAGAATATCAAGTATGTTGTGCCCCCAAACCCCAAATAAAAACAAGGAACATCCCCAGTATGGTCACCAATTCTGTTACGGAGAAAACTTCCTATGGCTTGGGGTACCACAATAGACAAAGTAACCGCACAAATCAATCCTTTCCCATATTCAAGAGAAACAAAACATCTAACACTAAAGGATCTCAAAACATACCTTATTCCAGATGATTGATGTAGATCCCCATTGAGCTTTTCCACTCTCGCTTGTATTAGCAATTTTCTCTCTCAACATTCAGCAAACAAGACAAGAATGTTATATAATTGTGTTAGACCTACTCTAGAATATATAATCAATAACATATAATCATTTAAAAGCATCCATGGATTCAATATTCATTTAAATACACATAATTGGATAGGAAAATATATTTCTATTAATATAAATCAGAGATTACAATGGTGACAACCTCTGTCGGCACATCTACGAATTGGAGAAAATGAGTCCTCCACCTGGGCCTCCACCACTTCAATATTCCATCTCTCGATAGCAAGATCACAAGCAAAGGCAAGCTTTGGAAGAACACAAAGTGCTCCAAGGGACAAAGGGATCCAGACTCAAGTATAAGCTCCGGCAACAATGGACTATATCTTTCTTGCTCTTTAATTACTCCCCTTTCAATGTATCCAAAGGGTTCCTTATATAGTGCTTCAATGGGGTAATGGAAGGTCAAATCTGAGCGATCTCAAGGAATATGGAAGGCCAAGAGATAAGTGACTCAGATCCACATCAAGGAAAACTCCAAAACTATTTGGCCTTTTGCACACATCCCGATGTATGCAGGTTTGAGGGTCATATCCACGTATATACGTGAGAATAGGTTTAAAAGTTTCGTATGGAAAATAATGCATTTTTTTAGGGATGATCTTGGAAACATCAAAGGTACAAAAATGGTCCATGGGGTTGTCACGTCCCCATCCCTCCGACCGGCGAAGAGGACGCGACCCCATGCTTTAACCACCTGGGCTAAGAGCCCCATGAACATGTGAATTCAGAAAAATGCTAAAACAGAATGCTGAAAGAAAATGCATTGAAGTAAAACATGCACAAGTGCAATTGTTTATAATACACAACTATAGTTATTTATCATGCACAGCAGAATCAACATGCATTCACACAAGCATTCATTTAACATGTTCATCATATCATTAACAGTAAACATGGTTGTAGAAGTAAAAATGGACAAGATCACTTATCTTATGAAAACTTTGCTCCACAACCAGCTACGTTGTTGCAACGTTCCACCCAACCATAGGCCAACATGCTCCTTAATCTCTCAGTAGCACTGCCACCCCCGAGCTAGGCATGATTCTCCAAGGAATAAGGGAACAAGCAGGCTTACACATAGCCAAGGATACACAAAACACAGCCAAGACAACACAGTTGGGTTTATCAGGCCATTGAGGAGTTGGGAAAGGCTAAATTCTAAGTTGGTGAGATCATTACAGATCCAAGAACACCTACACCCGAACTAGCCTGGCTTCTAAGACACCCACACACACCCAACACAAGGAATCAGTCCCTTCTCTGCTACACAGTCCCTTAGGCCCTGCATTCCCTTCCAGTGCTATTCAGGGGTTGTGGAGAAGAAAGCCAGCCCTCTAGCTCTGTCTGTGTGGTTTCCAGCCACCAGTTTTATCAAGCATACCAAGCCCCCAACCTTGCTCCCAACACAGTCCAAAGACCAACCATTGCACTCATGCAAACAATTAGCTGATACAACTTAAGACAGGGAAGACAATTCTGAATCATTCTTGGCCCTATCGTGGCCAAAATGACTCTCAAGAGAATTTACAATAGTCCCCAAAATGTAAGGAAGACCACAGCAACCACAGCCAACAACGTGAGGAAAATCAGCAACACGAAATGTATCAGTGAGCACAGGTCACAACAAACATGGGGAACACAGCCCGTCCTGGGAAACAAAATCACTAAGAAAACATATATAGACCATGCAGAGGAAGAGAAAAATACCAAATTCCAAACTGTGTGTGAAATGAGCAGACTCCCATCCCAAAAGTTAAAGAATACCCCAACAACACAACAAAACATGGATGAAAACGCACAGCTCCCAGCTCGCTATGTGAGTCCAAACCAGAAGAATACCTGTGTGTGAGGATAAGGAGCAGACAACGGTCCTTGTGTGAGGACGAACAGCTCCCAGCTTGTGCGTGGATGAATAGACAATGGAGAGGGCACGAATTGGAGTGCACCAGTGTTCCAGCACTATCGTGGAGGTGAATAGACAGTCGTGAGGATGCGTAGTTCAGAGAACGAATGAAGGCGTGCGCAGTTCAGCACAGTCGTGGAGAAAAAAAGAATGGAATTTCCCCGGGAGAGATTGTAGTGGTTTCTCTTTCCATCGTGAAGTCAACAGTGGTGGAGTGTGCGTGTGGGTGAGGACTGACAGTCCTGCCACCCTACTCCCAAAACAATCACTACCTCAACCACCAGCAGCAATTCTTAATGGAGGTGGTTCGGTAAACAAAGAAAGCTGACACATGGATTTTTACCCCATTGGCCAAGGTTTGACAATTTTCCCACCCTTATCCTTGTGAAAATAATGCCCCTTCTCAATTTAGTTTCCGCGGGCGTATCTGGTCCGGTTCATTTAATTAAATATGCATATGTACATGATGACAAAACTTAATGTCTATGCCGCATGCCCCGATACACCATCGGTGACAATTTAATTTCAAAACATAGCATAACCGATCAATGGTGGGGCCTTGGCCTTTAGCTCCACACCATGATCATTTACAATATATACATCACATACATCTAATGCAGCGGGTTTAAACCGGGGTGTTCCAGGGGTCCAAAGAGTCTGCAGAGAGACAGGGAAGGCCATAAATGTGTGATCCACCATGTGTGGTAAAATTAGCTGTAACACAGTCCTTTAAAAAGGAAAAAACTCAAACTCCTGGAAAAATCCCATTATTTCAGTTCAAAACCAGCAAAATCCTTTTTCAGCCAAGTACCGGTCTAGTAAACAAGCCTTTTCCTTCATCAAACCCTAGTAGCTTCACAATGGCAGCTCAACAGCCTCCATTAGATATGATGGATATAATGGTGGATGCTAGGTATGCACCATTAGTCCTTCCTTAGCCATTGAATTCTATCCTTGGAGGATATTATCAAAAGTATTTTCCTAGGTTCAATGGACAAAGTGAGACAATAGCTGAGGAGCACTGGGATGCATTTCTCAGTTACGAATATAACCAAAACATTGAAGCAAAAGATGTATGAATGAGAGTGTTTGTGCAACGTCAAGATGGGGAGGTTAGGAATTGGTTCAGGGAATTACCATCAAATTCAATCACCTTGATAGAAGAGCTACAAGATGCATTTATCAGGCAATGGGGTGATACAAAACATCACACTTACTATATTACTGAATTTGGAGCCTTAAGGAGGAAGAAGGATGAAACCATAGCAGATTTTTCTAAAAGATTTAACAAGATGTATTATAGAATTCTAGCAGAAATCAAACCCTCTGAAACTTCAGCAAAACTTACCTATGAAAATGCTTTTGATCGTGAATTTTCTTTACACCTGAGAGAAAGAAGACCAGTCAGTCTATTAAACATGCAACATTAGAGGTAGAATCCAATATCCTAGCTTCTAATAGACTGAAAGTGAATTCAGATCAGCAGACTGATGATAGAAAAGGTAAAAAGGATGTTGCTCCAGTAGTTTCAACATCACAATCAACTGATAGTAAAATTGATGAAATGGATAAATTAGTAAAAATTTTAACAGCCAAATTAAACAAATTGGAATTGGAGAAGAATTCAAACAGGCCTGCTCAAGAAGGGGAAAGAAACCCTAATAACCCTAATCAGTTTAGACATCAGTTTGCACCTAGGTTTATTCCCAAAGAAAGAAGGAATAGTGATATACAAAGGGAGAGAAGAGAAGCTAAAGATTAGAAGGTGCCACCACCACTCCAAAATAATGTCAATGATGAAGGAGAAGAAGAGGAATATGGGTAGTTTGAAGATACAAATCAAGATATAAATTATTTTGGGGAACTGTTGACAAAAGGTTTTTTAACTGAAGAAGATTATTTAAATTCTGAATATTATGATGCAAATATTTTTCAGACAGAGAATGATTTAGGTCTTGAATTGACAGCTGAGATATGCTAGTATGAACCCAAGAGGACTATTGATTTGAGGTTAGGACCAAAGCAGGCTGCTCAAAACCCTAGAAAGAAAGAAGTTCTTCCTCCTAAACAGTCATGCAGTCAAACACCAGAAAATGGGCAGAATCAGGGAAATCCAAAAAAGGTTATTGAAGTTGAAGAAGTGAATAAGAATCTACAGAATTTTAATTTTGAAAATGATTTGTGTAAATTTAAAATTCTAATGCCTTTTACTGAGTTGATAAAAAATACTTGTTATAAAAATTCAGTTTTAAAGATGATGGGTTCAGCAGCTGGTCAAATACCTTCAAATACAGTAAACATACAAGAAGAACATCCTAGAATTTTCATTGGCTCTACATTAGCGGATAAAACTAAAAGGGATTCAAGTTCATCTCCACCTTTCTATATAACATTGACTTTTCATGATCAAATGATTCACAATTGTTTACTTGATTCTGGTGCTTCTCACAATTTGATGCCTAAGGCAATTATGGAGGCTTTAGGGTTAAGTATCACAAAACCCTATCAGGACTTATATGCATTTGATTCTAGGGATGTTAAATGTTTGGGAGTGATTAAAGATATTGTGGAAAATTTAACACAGTTACCCATGAAAAGTGTCAGCATGGATGTTATGGTGGTAGATATTGCTCCTAAATTTGGAATGTTACTTTCTAGGTCTTGGGATAAGAAGGTAGGGGGTACTTTGCAGATGTATTTGTCATATGCGACAATTCTTGTTTTTGGAGGTGAGAATAGGAGGTTGTATAGAGAGTTACAGTTTTCTTATATTGTTAGAGATTATAGGAATCCAATAAAGCATCCATTATATGCTGTAGAAAAGGATTTGGGCTCTTGCATGTTACACTTCAGTGATGACAATATAGCTAGTATGTTACAAGTTGAGAGGGAAAAACCAGTCAAGCATTCTGTGGAACAAAAAGATGAGTTGTGGCAAATTTGTTTTGATGGCTCCTCATCCAAAGAAGGAGAAGGATCAGGTATTCTGTTGATTTCCCCTGGTGGTGAATCAATAAGTTTGATGTATAAGTTGGAGTTTGTAACTACAAACAATACAACAGAGTACGAGGCATTGATATTGGGTTTAAAGGCTACAAAAGATATGGGCATTCAACAAATTTCTGTCTATGACGACTCCAAATTAGTTGTCCAATAGGTGAGGGACAATTATCAAGTAAAGCAGGATTTGTTGAAAGTGTATAGGAATGAGGTTTGGGACATGATAGATAATTTCTTTATAGCATTTAACATTTCCTATATTCCCATAGATCATAAGCAGACTGCTAATTCACTTGCTCTAGAAGCTACTCATTTTAAGATTCCAAAAACAACTCATTTAAAGTATCCCATAGAGGTCAAATATAGACCTTCAGTTCCTGATAATATCAAGCAATGGAGGGTTTTTGAACATGACTTGGAGATTAAGATATTCTTAGAATTGACTGGTGAGTTCTCTAATTCTTTAATTGATTAAGAGCGGGATGATGGGACTGAAAATGTTAAGGAATATTCAGAAAATAAAATTGCTGGTCATAAAATTATTGAGCTGAAAGGTAATTTTATTCCCAAGGATTTGGTTCCCCTTGAAAGTATTTTTTCAAAAGATGACACTCCATTGAAACCATCTATGCAATCCTCAGAAGAGAATGTTATGGACTGTAATATTGGTACAAAGGAGCAGCCCAGGATAGTGAATATTTCTAATTCATTTTCAGTATAGCAAAGAGAAAGGTACATTAAGTTGTTGAAAGAATATATTGATATTTTTGCTTGGTCATACGAGGATTTAAAAACTTATGACACTAGTATTATTCAGCATAAAGTGCCTTTGAAGCCTAATGTAAAACCATTCATATATAAACTAAGAAGAATCAATCCTGCATTATTTCATGTCATAGAAACAGAGGTTAAAAAATTATTGGATGCAAAAATTATTGTTCCTCTTAGATACTCATTATGAGTAGAAAACCTAGTCCCTGTTAGGAAAAAGAATGGAGAGAAAAGGTTGTGTGTAGACTTTTGTAATCTGAATAGGTCCTCACTAAAACACAATTATCCATTACCAAAAATTGAGCAAATCTTGCAAGAGGTGGTGGGTGCTCAGAGGATTTCAATGGTGGATGGATTTTCTGGACATAACTAGATTGCAATGCATCCAGATGACCGAGAGAAGATATCCTTCACTACCCCTTGGGGTACCTTCATGTATGACAAAATTCCATTTCGATTGATGAATGTTGGGGCCACCTTTCAAAGGGCTATGGATATAGACTTTGTTGGGGAGAAAGAGAAGTTTGTTGTGATTTGCTTGGATGATATTATAGTGTTTTCATATTTTGATGAACAACATCTAAAGCACCTCAAACAAACTTGCTTAAAATGTAGAAAATATGGACTGTCACTAGATCCCAAAAAGTCTCATTTTGTTGTGCAGGAGGGTAAGCTACTAGGACATTTGGTTTCAGCAGTTGGGATAAGGATAGATCCAGAAAGAGTCAAGGCCATTTTAAAAATCAGTTTTCCTAGAGGTAAGAAGGATGTGCAATATTTTATTGGGAAAATTAATTTTCGGTGTTGGTTTATACCAAATTTTGTTGAAACTATTAAATAGATCACATCTATGTTGAAGAAATATTAGGAAGTAAAAGGACAGCAGAGGCTAGGAATTCATTTGAGAAGATAAAGCAAGCTCTTACAGAAGCACCAGTGCTAGTGAGCCCTGATTTTTTGAAACATTTTCTGACTTTTTCTTTTGCATCACAGGACACAATAGCTATTGTTTTGTTACAAAAAAATGATGATGGATTGGAGCATCCAATTTCATTTTTCAGCAAGACGCTCAGGGATTCAGAGTTGAAGTATGTTGGGACTCAAAAATGTCACTTTTTCATCCACTTTATCTTCTGCTATTCCTCACATTTCATCGTCCCATTAACCTTTTATCATATTGTTTCCATACATATATGTGGGTTTCACCTTATTATTTCCATTTTATTTTATTTTTAGTATTATAAGTGAATTTATGATTAAATATTAGAAAATTAACATGTTTTTCACTAATATCTCAAAGTATGGATGAGCTTTGTAATGTGTGGGAATATGTGAAGGATTAATTCAAAGAAAAGACTTCACGTATATCTCCTCCACCATTTCAAGGAGATAGTTATGCAAAGAATATTCCAAGGAGAAGATCATGGAGATTTGGTTGAGAGACATGTGGAGAATTTGTGAGAGACATGTGGAGGATTTGAAGGGATCATATCTTGTAATAATAGGAAAGTAGTTGAGTAGTTGAGTGAATAGTGGATCTCTCATTATGAGATGGTTATTTTCTTCATGTTTAAAAGAGAGTGCTCTTTCTTCATTTCAATAATCTTAAATCCTAGATTATCCTAGAATATCTTAGATCTTAGATTATCTTAGAGAATAGTAGATTGTAGAAGTTAGTCTTGACTTTGTAATATGGAGAAGGGAATTCTTAGATTTTGTTCATAATATTGGTTTTGATGCTTTCATGATTTGTCATTGATTCTTGTGATGTAAATTAAGTTTCTTGATTGTTAATGTGAGCTCACAAGTGTTGTCTTGTTGCTCTTCATATGTTGTCTTTCTTTTATGCAATTCACTTTTAGCCATGTGTTTCATCTCCCAACATTAGATTAGCAGTTGTGTGTTTCATCTTAAGGGGGGTTAGATTAGATTAGTCTTAGTTCCACAAGGGGTTAGATTAGCTTAATTTCACTTTAGTCCTACATATACTTTGCAAGTGCTTCGTAAGCCTACAAACCTCAAATTGACAAATTAAATGGATGGGAAATTACTACAACAAAATTAAAACGACATTAATTCAGCCCAACATTTTGGCGCGAGATATATGGAGGATTTGAAGGGATCATATCTTGTAATAATAGGAAAGTAGTTGAGTAGTTGAGTGAATAGTGGATCTCTCATTATGAGATGGTTATTTCCTTCATGCATAAAAGAGAGTTCTCTCTCTTCATTTCAATAATCTTAAATCCTAGATTATCTTAGAATATCTTAGAGAATAGTAGATTGTAGAAGTTAGTCTTGACTTTGTAATATGGAGAAGGGAATTCTTATATTTTGTTCATAATATTGGTTTTGATGCTTTCATGATTTTTCGTTGATTCTTGTGATGTAAATTAAGATTGCTTGATTGTTAATGCGACCTCAAATATGTTGTCTTGTTGCTCTTCATATGTTGTCTTTTATGCAATTCACTTTCAGCCGTGTGTTTCATCTCCCAGCATTAGATTAACAGTTGTGTGTTTCAGCTTAAGGGGGGTTAGATTAGATTAGTCTTAGTTCCACGGGGGTTTAGATTAGCTTAATTTCTCTTTAGTCCTACATATACTTTGCATGTGCTTCGTAAGCCTATGAACCTCGGATTGAAAAATTAAATGGTTGAGCAATTACTACAACGGAATTAAAATGACATTAATTCAGCCCAACATTTTGGCGCCATTGCCGGGGATGCACGATGGATTGAATTTTAGTTTTATTTTTCTGCAAGCGTACACTAGAGTGTGAATTTCAATTTCTGTAATGAGTGAATTTCAATTTCTGCAAAGAGTGTTTCAATTATGTAAGTGTGAATTTCAATTTTAGCAAGTGTGTTTTCTCGCAACTGTGAAGAGTAATTATTTTTCTTGTACAAGGTGTTTTTTTTAAATTTGTTTTCAGCAAGAGTGTTTATTTAAAATTTTCATTTAGATTTGGGTGCTGTAAGAATCCCTTTTTCAAAATGATTTAACAATGATTTTAAGCTTGGAACAGCTCACTTAGATCCTTGCGAAAGTAGGGATCTCCTTGTTAGAATAATAAACTCATAGTTAGCTACCTTAGACATTAATTAATCCATTTTTGTCTTATTTGCCTAGTTTCCAATATTCCACTCTATGCAAGTTGTCTTCCACATGTCCTAGAAATCAAACTTGCTAAAACTGAGTCATGGATCACTTGGGAAACCTCTTGGAATCCATATTTAGCATATCTACTTTATTCCATATCCTCCCTAGCGCATATATGCTTTTTCTGCTAAGTTTCCTGCTTTATTGAGATTTATGGCAAAAGGGAAAGTAAGACTAGGTGTAGTTGACTTGTTTTTTTCCCTCATCATCCATTATTTTCTCCTAATAAAAGCATGTATGAGTTTTCTTTCCATCACTTATTATCTTTCCTACTTGACTTTTCCAATTCGTGATCCTCTAGGTAGATTTGGAAACTGCTTTATGCACCTATGGGGGATTTGACTAGATTTAGTAAGCCTACTTTTTGACTATTTCGAATGGAATCCTTATGCATTTGAATCTCTCATGTAATTATATATTTCAGCAGCCTATGAATTCGTATGGTTGACTATTGTACACTTATTCAATACAGATTAGTGTTATGCTCCAATTTCAGTCTCCTTTGTGTGTAAATTTGCATGTTTGATTAGCAATTTTGTGAGTGCAATTGTTCTATCACTAGGGTTCAATTTCCACATGGCATCAGAGCCTTTGTAGACCTATTTATCTCCTTCCATATTGCTATTGCAGGTTCGACATCTTGACTGGGATCAAATTCTGCTAGTTGAAGGGCACAGTTCATAGCTATGGATCAATCTTAGAAGATCATCTTGACTCCAGTTAATTTATTTGAATGGAAAGTAGAGATGGATATACTATTGAGAGCGAAGGGTCTCTACAGGGTGACTATGGAAACTGAAGCAAAGCCCAATGCAGCTGTAGAGAAAATTAAATGGCACAACAGGAGGGATGAGGCCTATGGTCTTCTGTGTTTGAGCATACCCAGAGACCTCCTCTTCCATCTTGATGGATTGACATCACCTAATGAAGTGTGTTAGAAGCTTGTAGAGATTTTTGGTGAGACATATGAGATAAGAGGACATCAAATTGAGAATGAATTGATCTCTTTGAGTCCCAGCAGCTTCGAATCCCTGCAACTCTACTTTTCCTAGTTTAAAGCCCTTGTTTTGCAGCTAAAACAGTGTGGAATTGAAAAGAAGGAAGAGAAGATAGTTTTTGCCATACTCTTGAAGCTTGGCCCTGACTATTTAGTGTTTGTTTCAACCTTCCATGCCACCAAGTTGACATCTCGAGCCTGGAAGATGCCTGAGCTTGCAAATTTCATGGAATCCCTCACACAAGAACAAGATAAACTGGTGATGATGGGCACCATCAAACCTTCCAAAGACCAAGCTTTGGTTTCTAGAGATTCGAGGGTGGATTCAAAAGGCAAGAAGAAATCTAAGAAGCCACCTGAGAAAAAGAGAGACAAGAACAAGTCTCAAGAGGATCCCTAAGGCTCTAAGAAGAACTTCCAGAAGAAGAAGAACAAAGGATAAATGAGCAAGTGCGCATACTCCAGTAAGGGATATCATCCTGAAAGATATTGCATGAAGAAGCAAATTGACATGTTGAACCAACTCCTGGAGAAGAATAACATCTCCCTTCCTGATTGCTCAAATAAGAGGGAAGGAGGATCAAATTCAGAGGACAAAGAGAGAGTACATGCATTGGTTGCTGGCACATCAAGCTCACCTAGCTTCATCATAGACTCTAGAGTTTCAAGACATATGGTTTTGACCAAGGAGTCATTCTCCTCTTTTGACATGTCGAAAGGTCCACCAATAGTGCTGGGAGATGACTCTCTCACTAATAGTTTGGGCAAAGGAAGGACAGATATTGACCATGGTAAGTTCAGTAATGTATTGTATGTTCCAGGTCTTTCCTCTAACCTCTTGTTAGTGTATTAGATGACCCACACAGGGTCTCCAAAGAAGGTCATATTCTCCCCTGATGATGTTGAGATCATAGAGATATCAAATGGTAAAGTCATTGCAAAAGGAGTTGTAGATCACACTTCAAAGGTATACATGTTTTCACATTTTCTACCCTACTCAAACCCCTCTGCTCTTCTGATTCATGCTAATGAGGCAAGCAAGATTTAGCATGAGAGATTTGGACATATTAACTATAAGTATCTTTCTGATCTAAGTGAAAAATAAATGGTCATAGGGTTACCAAAGATTAAATTTTCCAAAAGAGTCTGTCAAGGTTGTATCCTAGGAAAACACCCAGAGCATAAATTTGAGAGAGCTAGTCATGAGAGAACCTCTGCACCTCTTAAGTTGATCCACAGTGATGTTGCTGGTCCATTTCCTCATATTTCAATGATTCAATCCAAATATGCATTGACCTTCATAGATGAATTTTCCAGGTATTGTTGGGTTTACTTCCTGAAGCATAAGTCTGAAGTTGTTGGCCTCTTCAAAGTCTTTAAGGATTTGGTTGAAAACCAGTCTGGGAGGAGACTCAAGATCCTTAGATCTAAAAATGGTGGTGAGTATGTCAAGTCTGTGTTCATTCAATATTGTGAATATGCAGGTATTCAAATGTAGCATTCAATCCCTTACACGCCACAGCAAAATGGTGTTGCTGAGAGAAAGAACATATCACTGAAGGAGATGGCAACCTGTATGATGGAGGCTAAGAATTTGCCACCAAAGTTTTGGGATGAGGCTATAAACTATGCATCCTATATCCAGAATAGGGTGCCTCATAAATAGCTTTATGGTATGACTCCTTTCGAATCTTGGAGTGGGCACAAAATAGATGTGACCCATTTCAGGATTTTTGGCTCAAAGGCTTGGGCTAGAATTCCAACTGAAAAGATAAAGGCTTTGCAGCCCCAAATCCAAGAGTGTCTATTTGTTGGGTAATATGAATATTAAAAAAGCTACAAGCTGATCAACTTGAGCAAAAACAAATCCTTCATTGAAAGGAGTGTTCAATTCCAAGAAGAGCCTTTAGCAGCAGTTGAAGTTGGAGAGTCTTCTTCACCAACAGAACCATTGAATGTAAGTGAAGAGACAAATGAGTTTGTTGATTCTGATATGTCTGATAATGATGATTTAATTGCAGATCCTGATAGTCCTACAAGAAAAAAATGGGTAGCAAATACCATTCACGCAGCTGGGGAACTAGCTGGAAATCCTAGTGATCCTAAGAGGACTAGATCTCAGTTTAAGAGTGCCCTGTGTATGAAAGACCCTTTGTTTGCAGAGAAGTTCTATCTGATGGTTGAATCAGACCCACTGACATATAAATATGTAGCACATGATCTAGGATGGCAAACAACCATGAAAGAAGAACTCAGCTCACTCTAGAATAACAACACTTGGGAACTGGTTGATCTTCCCCCATGGAGGAAGCTAGTTCAATGTAAGTGGGTTTTCAAAACTAAGTTTGTTGCTGATGGTTCACCTTTGAAATATAAGGCAATATTGGTAGCCAAGGGTTACTCACAAGTACATGGTATTGACTACAATGAGACCTTTGCACCAGTGGCAAATATGGACTCCATCAGGCTAGCCTTAGCCATTACAGCTTCGAAGCAGTGGGAGGTACATCACATGGATGTGAAGTATGCTTTCCTGAATGGAGATATTACTGAAGAGATTTACATTCAAAAACCTCAAATGTTTGTTACTATAAGTATGTTTCTGATCTAAGTGAAAAATAAATGGTCATAGGGTTACCAAAGATTAAATTTTCCAAGGGAGTCTATCAAGGTTGTATCCTAGGAAAACACCTAGAGCATAAATTTGAGAGAGCTAGTCATGAGAGAACCTCCGCACCTCTTGAGTTGATCCACAGTGATGTTGCTGGTCCATTTCTTCATATATCAATGATTCAAGCCAAATATTCATTGACCTTCATAGATGAATTTTCCAGGTGTTGTTGGGTTTACTTCCTGAAGCATAAGTCTGAAGTTGTTGGCCTCTTCAAAGTTTTTAAGGATTTGGTTGAAAACCAGTCTGGGAGGAGACTCAAGATCCTCAGATATGAAAATGGTGGTGAGTATGTAAAGTCTGTGTTAATTCAATATTGTGAAGATCTAGGTGTTCAGGTTTAGCATTCAATCCCTTACACACCACATCAAAATGGTATTGTTGAGAGAAAGAACATGTCACTGAAGGAGATGGCAACCTGTATGATGGAGGCTAAGAATTTGCCACCAAAGTTTTGGGCTGAGGATATAAACTATGCATCCTATATCCAAAATAGGGTGCCTCATAAATAGCTTGATGGTATGACTCCTTTCAAATCTTGGAGTGGGCACAAGACAGATGTAACCCATTTCAGGATTTTTGGCTCAAAGGCTTGGGCTAGAATTCCAACTGAAAAGAGAAAGATTTGCAGCCCCAAATCCAAGAGTGTCTATTTGTTGGGTACTCTGAATATTCAAAAGGGTACAAGCTGATCAAATTGATCACAAACAAATCCTTCATTGAAAGGAGTGTTCAATTCCAAGAAGAGCCTTTAGCAGCAATTGAAGTTGGAGAGTCTTCTTCACCACCAAAACCATTGAATGTAAGTGAAGAGACAAATGAGTTTGTTGATTCTGATATGTCTGATAATGATGATTTAATTGCATATCCTGATATTCCTACAAGAAAAAAATGGACAGAAAAGACCATTCATGCAGCTGGGGAACTAGCTGGAAATCCTAGTGATCCTAAGAGGACTAGATCTCAGTTTGAGAGTGCCCTGTGTATGAAAGAACCTTTGTTTGCAAAGAAGTGCTATCTGATGGTTGAATCAGAACCAAAGACATATAAAGATGTAGCACATGATCTAAGATGGCAAACAGCCATGAAATAAGAATTCAGCTCACTCCAGAATAACAACACTTGTGAACTGGTTGATCTTCCCCCAGGGAGGAATCTAGTTCAATGTAAGTGGGTTTTCAAAACTAAGTTTGCTATTGATGGTTCACCTTTGAAATATAAGTCAATATTGGTATCCAAGGGCTACTCATAGGTATATGGTATTGACTACAATGAGACCTTTGCACCAATGGAAAATATGGACTCTCCAACTTCAATTGCTGCTAAAGGCTCTTCTTGGAATTGAAGTATGCTTTCCTGAATGGAGATCTTACTGAAGATATTTACATGCAGCAACATCAAGGGTTTGTTACTAATCCATATTTTGTGTGCAGGCTAAAGAAATCATTATATGGGCTTAAGCAAGCCCCCAGGGTTTGTTATGCCAATATTGATGGCTTTCTGCTGTCATTGAGTTTTGTTCGATGCAAGTCTGATCCTAATGTTTATTTGAAGTTGATTCATGGTTCTTTGATGATTATTGTCTTGTTTGTGAATGACCTTCTGATTACAATAAGTTCAAAGAAATAAATTGCCTCCTTGAAGGATGCAATGAACCATGCATTTTCTATGACTGAATTGGGGTTGTTGAGCCAATTCTTGGGTCTCAAAATTACTCAATCCCAACATGGAATAAAAGTACATCAGTCCAATTATGCTTTATATTTTCTGAACAAGTTCAACATAAAATATTTCAAGCCAAGCAAGACTCCCTTCCTTTCAGGAGTTAAGCTTAAAGAAGCAGGTTCTTCTCCTATGGTAAATAATACACTGTATAGGCAATTGATTGGGTGTTTTCTTTACCTTACACACACTCGACCTGATATTTATTATGCAATAAGTGTGGCCTCAAGATACATCGATCAGCCTCATGAGATCCATTGGAGAGCAGCCAAAAGGATCCTTAACTTTGTTCAGAGAACAAAAACTCATGGGATATTCTACAAAGCTAAATTTGATTTTGATTTGATTGGGTTTACTGACAGTGATTGGGTAGGTGACAACACAGATCGAAAGTCAATATCAAGATATGTGTTCATGCTTATTGAAGGACCAATTAGTTGGTCAAGCAAGAAACAGAGTGCCATAGCACTCTCATCTACAAAAGCAAAGTACAGAGGAGTTGTAAATGCAACAACTCAATGTTTATGGTTGCAAGGGATACTTGGTGAGTGTGGCTTCGAATCGAAGTTTTTAACTATTATCTATTGTGATAATCAGAGCACCATTGGAATATACAATGATCCAGTTCAGAGATAGAGAACCAAACACATTGATATCCATATGCACTACATCAGATAGCTTGTGCATGATGGCACCATTCATCTACTCTTCTGTGCATCTTCAGAACAAGTAGCAGACATCTTCGCCAAAGTTTTTTTGTGAGAAGACATTCAACAATCTCAAATCACTGTTGGGGATTGCTGATCATGCTATGAAGCATGACTGATGACAAGATTTTCAAATTTTGTTTTACTGTCCATGTTTAAGGGAGGATTTTTCCACTGGGTTTTTCCTCTTTCCTTGGTTAAATGGACATGCAGTATGTAAAGGGTGACTAAGCCTTGTTGCTAGGCCCTAGATTTTTCTGATATTTACTCATAAAGTCAGGCTTAAGGGGGGGTTTTAGAATAATCAACCCATATTTAGCTACCTTAGACATTGATTAATCCATTTTTGTCTTATTTGCCTAGTTTCCAATATTCCACTCTATGCAAGTTGTCTTCCACATGCCCTAGAAGTCAAAATTGCTAAAACTGAGTCATGGAGCACTTGAAAAACCTCCTGGAATCCATATTTAGCATATCTAGTTTATTCCAGATCCTCCCTAGCGCATATCTACTTTTTTTGCTAAGTTGCCTGCTTTATTGAGATTTATGTCAGAAGGGAAAGTAAGACTAAGTGTAGTTGACTTGTTTTTTTCCCTCATCATCCTCCATTATTTTCTCCTAATAAAAGCATGTATGAGTTGTTTTTCCATCACTTATTATCTTTTCTACTTGACTTTTCCAAGTCATGAGCCTCTAGGTATATTTGGGAACTGCTTTATGCACCTATGGGGGATTTGACTAGATTTAGTAAGCCTACTTTTTGACTATTTCGAATGGAATCCTTATGCATTCGAATCTCTCGTGTAATTATATATTGCAGTAGCCTATGACTTCATATGGTTGGATATTGTACACGTATTTAATACAC
>LPNX010112552.1:71940-82543 GCA_001517045.1 Pseudotsuga menziesii | reverse complement strand
CAACCATAAGGAAAATGTCAGCTGTTACTCATGCATTTCACATCATGAAATGAATGTTGTTAACACAAGAACCAACATTCTTTATATTCATGGTTGTCATACAAGAACCAACCATAAGGAAATGCCAGTTGTTACTAATGTATTTCACACCTTAGAAATATTCATTGTTAAAAAGACATCATCAATCAAATCCAAAGTTTAGATGCCAAAATTTCTTGAGAATATCCATACACGGTTGCATGAGGACATGCAACAAGTTCAGTTGGGGAGTATGTTGGGACTCAGAAATGTCACTTTTTCATTCACTTTATCTTCCGCTATTCCTCACATTTCATCGTCCCATTAACCTTTTATCATAACATTTCCATACATATATGTGGGTTTCACCTTATTATTTCCACTTATTTATTTTTAGTATTATAAGTGAATTTATGATTAAATATTAGAAAATTAACATGTTTTTCACTAATATCTCAAAGTATGGATGAGCTTTGTAATGTGTAGGAATATGTGAAGGATTAATTCAAAGAAAAAACTTCACGTATATCTCCTCCACCATTTCAAGGAGATAGTTATGCAAATAATATTCCAAGGAGAAGATCATGGAGATTTGGTTGAGAGACATGTGGAGGATTGGTGAGAGATATGTGGAGGATTTGAAGGGATCATATCTTGTAATAATAGGAAAGTAGTTGAGTAGTTGAGTGAATAATGGATCTCTCATTATGAGATGGTTATTTACTTCATGTAGAAAAGAGAGTGCTCTCTCTTCATTTCAATAATCTTAAATCCTAGATTATCTTAGAATATCTTAGATCTTAGATTATCTTAGAGAATAGTAGATTGTAGAAGTTAGTCTTGACTTTGTAATATGGAGAAGGGAATTCTTAGATTTTTTTCATAATATTGGTTTTGATGCTTTCATGATTTGTCATTTATTCTTATGATGTAAATTAAGATTGTTTGATTGTTAATGTGAGCTCACATGTGTTGTCTTGTTGCTCTTCATATGTTGTCTTTGTTTTATGCAATTCACTTTCAGCCGTGTGTTTCATCTCCCAGCATTAGATTAGTAGTTGTGTGTTTCAACTTAAGGGGGGTTAGATTAGATTAGTCTTAGTTCCACGGGGGGTTGGATTAGCTTAATTTCACTTTAGTCCTACATACACTTTGCATGTGCTTCGTAAGCCTACGAACCTCAGATTGACAAATTAAATGGCTGGGAAATTACTACAATGGAATTAAAATGACATTAATTCATCCCAATAGAGTACAATAACTTGGTGTTCGGGCCTAGAAATTCGCAGGAGACAACAGTAAGGGATTCTCCCCAATCAATGTTCCCAACTAGCCCGTTGACTGTTTGGTATAGGGAATCCGTCCAGATTTACGGTCCGGCTACCATAGGTCAAAGTAACAACAAGGGTTTATCGGTTGCGGCCCGGCCCACCGGAATTTGTATTTTTGACTTAAGAATGATATGCAAGAATCTAACTAAACATGCAGGGTGGTGAAGGATGCGAGGAGTAGCCACAATGTGGTGCGCAGGTTCTTACCTCTCGTCTTAGGCTCACCAACATTGAATCACACATGCATCTATGATCTAAAATGACTACCTATCTATATGCCTACCTGTTTATCTCTATCTACCTATCCCCAGGGAGCCAAATTATATTTAATAAATATGAGCAATGCAAATGTGCATACATGATAAAAGCAATCACAGATAGCTGACATTTACTTTTACAGGCATGAACAATGAAAGATATTTCCACAACTAGCTAACCAATTGTTTCGTAATAAGCATGCATTACTCATGGTGGTTATTTCATAAAATAAATCAGAAATCCTTTAAACAAGACATAGGTCATAAGTTAGAACGATCTCACGATTCACGGATACAATGCCGAAAAACAAAGTTGTTCATCTTTCGACTATCCATGGCAAAACAGTTGAAATCCCACCGATCTTTCAACAGGAAAACTGTAATTTTTATTGCAAAAGGAAATAGTTCTTCTTACAACAACCTTCCAGTCTTACTGGGGAAAAAATCCCCCTCTACTTCTACGCTTCCTACTTTTATACAAAAAGTCAAAATGGTTGGGCTGCCCAAAGGGACCTTTGGGCTTCCCAACCTTTTGCTTTCCCAACGCTTCATTTCTCAAAACCTTTACAAAAAATATTACATTAATAAAATGTTGACCGGTCCTCTATGAGGAGGATCCTGCTTGGTTTTCAAAGAATCTTTTCCACGCTGCTGCTTCAGCAGCGAGGCCTTCAAAAGCGCATGGCTCTAAGAACTGGATGTTAATTTCAAACTTGTCAACTTGGTTCCTGATGGCCTCGATCCTTGCTGGGCTCAACCGAAGCTGGTCTTCTAGAACCTGTATGCTAATGGCTAAATGGCCCACTTCATCCTTCAGTACCATGGCATCAATGGATTGAATCTATTGCGTCCTGGCCTCTGCATCTTGATGCTCTTTCTGCAATATGTCCACAAAGGTCTCATGATCTGGGAGCTCTTCAAACCTAAGCTCAGCCTCTATCTGGCAGTGGTTGTATGCATTAAGGAACCTTTTAAAATATTCTAAGCATGCTACCTGTGTCCTTCGGATGGCCTTCTTAAAGTCTTCAGCAGTGCTGATGGAAAACTCTACTAGGCTGTGATCTCTCCTGAGGGTTTGATGATCTTTGACTGGTAGTTCTCTTGGAATCTCGGCATCATCTTCTGGTCTTGCCATTCTAGCGTTCAAGACCTCAAGAACCTCTTGGGACCTGTCTATGAAATAGGAAGAAGTTTCTATGATCTCCTCTAACCTGCTGTCCATCTGAAGAACTTTGCATCTTTCTTCTTCCAAAGCAGTCTGCAGCTGTAGCATTTTAGCCTTTTGCGCTACGATATACTCTTTAAATGGTTGCAGATCGACTTGTTGTTCCTTTGCTGTCTCCAGTTCAGCAGTCAGAGAAGCCATCTACTCTTTCAGATCTTTGATGTATTCAGTATTGGTCTCATAGATGATAGGCTGCTGCGCTTCTAGGTCCTCCACCTTTTCCCTCAATTGTTCCTTTTCATTCTTCAGATCTTGAACTTCCTGTTGTGCCTTTTCTAGAGCCTCTTGTGCTATTCCCTTGGCTTGGATCTCCACCTGAAGGACATGGATTTCACCCTTTGTGGATTCCATTTCCCTTAGCACATGTTCATACTTCCTCTTAAGTATGCTACCCTCTCCTCTTTCTTGTCTCAGTGTGTTTTTCAGCTGAGCAGTGGTCTTCTTAGCTGACTCTAATTCAAACATCACTTTCTTTATGTTATCAGCAGAGGCATCAATTAGTGCAGCCCCGGCTCTTATTGTGAGCATAGGATCTTTATATGTCCCTAACATAACTGTTGTATCTGTGACCATCTTCCCTGATAGATCTTTCGCCTCCACCTTCTTTTTCGTCCTCCTCATTATTCTTTTAGTGGTCCTGTCATAGTACACAGTACTGAAGTCAGGGACTTCTTCCCCCTTCTTCTGGACGAAAGGCACTATTTGGAGCATAGGGGTTAGAGGAGTGCTAGCAGTAGGTACTTGAAGGATTTGCACCTCAGGGTTTTCCTCTTCCTGACTCTGCCCTATTGGTGTTTCGGAGGCTAGCTGTTGTGTTAACTTTATCTTTTCAGCCTCCTGCCCTTGGAGCTCTTCATTTAGTTTTTTCTGTGCTTATTCGGCTGCTTTCCTAGCTGCCTCTTCTATTTCTCTAGCTGCTTCTTTTGCTAGTTCAGTTGCTTCCTGGGCAGCTTTCCTTTTCTCTTCTTCCCCCTTCTGTAGCCACTCTGCAGCCTCATTTTCCAGCCTCTGAGCTTCCTCCCTTATCCTTTTGGCTGCTTCTTCAACTCTGGCTTGTTCAGCTTTGGCCTGCTCTTCCCCTTTTCCACCTTTGGTGGGGTTCTTTGGTTTGAATCTTCTGCTGAGTGCCGTCATGTTTGGAGCTCTCTGAAAAACAGATTCATCCTTATCATAATGATGGGTATATTCATAGAACACTTTACGCTTCTTGCAGTGCTAAGCCACTTTACCAAGAGTGTCATTGAGCCGAAAAGGCATCTCCCGAAAATGGAACTTCCCTAGTTCTTCTATGAATTCGGCAGCTTGTTTCACATTGGAGAATCTGTAGCTACCTAAATTGAAAGGTAAAAGGGGATATGCAGCCTTCTTATGCTAGAACAGGAAATGACCAACTCCGTCAATGAACACTTGTCTGACCGCCTCTTTATGGATTATATAATCTGTTGCATACTTTGGCAACAGATAAGGTGTCTTCGAGCCCCCATACATTCTAAGATACATACCATTGTCGGTCAAGAAATAATCTCCATACTCTTCTATTACCTGCATAGCATCTTCCAACATGCAGTCACATTCCTTCCAGAAGATAAGCTTGTATAGTGGCGTAATGAAATGCTTACATACCTCCCTGTAATAACTGTGGTACTGATGAGTCCACAGTGGTTTGTAAGCTGCATATACAGGAATTCTTTCCCTATCCCAAGCACACTTGAGGCCAGGGAAAGGCTGGTTGCATAGTATGCAGTCTATCAAGATGGAACTCATATAGAATTCAGATTTCTTTCGGGCTTCTCCTCCTCCCAAGGCTGCAACTACGCAAGAAGAGAGACTACTTGATACGAGGCTGCCCAGTTGAAGATTGTTCCTTGGGTCGCCACATGGAACATAATGGGGATCCATTCAAATTTCAAGAGTCTGCCACTGGCTCTACCGAAGATCCTGTTTAGCATCAGAGCTACAAATATGTAAGGAGCTCTTAAGCTCGCTAGCAAGAGCATTCTCTTCAGGGTTTCCACCAAATCCATCCTGAGGTTATCCAACCAATCATTTGACAGGAAGATTTGAGGCTCTGGCAGGTGGTAAGCCAGTGCCACATAACCTAGGCTAAATGCAGCATAGCCCTGACCTTCGACATTTCCTATAAGCATTGTGTTACTGTTTGTGTGCGGCAGAATCCATCTCATAACATCAGAGCATGGGAATAGCTCTGGTCTGGTAGCCACCTTCATGATGGTGGATTTCTCTATGTTGGCCTAAATGGGTTCCTCTTCGAGACCCATGTCTAGGAATTCCCTCCGGGAAATCAATCTGTATATCTCATCCCATTTATACTCAGGTTCAACACCCGAGACACATTGGGTGTCCTCATATATATATTTTGTCTGTGTGACGACCTCTATTGCTAATTGTTCCTCGACCATAGGGGCCTTCTTTTTCTGCCTTTTGGACATGGTAAGTTCTTCCTTCCATGTATAACATTATGACATTAAGCAATTCGAATTTGCGAACATTGTGCAGCAGTTTATTTATTCCCAAGTGTATTATGACTGTAATGAAATTAAGACATAAGCCCTTCAGGCTGAAGAATTTAGCTAATATGCAATACTGTGCAATGTGCTATTATCCTATGTTTAGTATGATAATAATCTGTGCAACAAATGCATGCATTGCACAGCTCTATAATGCCTTGAAACTAGGGTGCAATATTTCATGACTTGATTTATGTGAAGCATACACAGTTCTGAACAATCTATCACTGTTGCATAATATCAAGCTTATCAACCAAGATAGCAATATATTGAAGCAAAAAAAATGCACATCATATGCAGAGTGCCATTTAAAGTGAAAGCAGGCCTAGAAAACCGATGCATGTATGCACAACCCAAGCATGCCCTGATTATCAGAACTACTAGCATTAACAGACTCAGTCCTGGGCAATATAATGAGCAATGTCCTTCTGCTGTAAGCTACTAAACTTGATCAATCATCATTGGGCTGTCATGAAATCTACATTATTTCACAGTACGCCACTTCTCTCATGAAAATAACTCATAAAGCACAAGTATGAATCCTAAATGCAAGGTGCAAATGTAACTGTCCACAACTCAAATATTTCGACGACATGGCGCTATCAAGGATAAAGACTGCAATAGCCTATGCGGCTCGTGGGAAATTAGTTACATTGGTGCGGCTAGATACTGCAGGCATCAACAAAAATTTGTTGCACATGGCTCTCCCACCAGTGCCAACATCCATGCTACCTCCAAATCGTAAACAATATAGCGGCATAGCCCTACGGTTTCAGACAGCCAAAAAATGACGGGCTGAGCGGGACGGCATGGGCAGAGGCTGGGGTTCGAAACCTGGTGAACGGGAAAAAATCGACAGCAGAGGAAACACCGTAAAACCTCTCCATGGGCCTCATTATTACAAAGGAAGAACCAGGTGCAGGCGGCATAACGACCGCCTGCACCGTGCCTTCAACCACTGTGCGCGGGGAAAACCAAGCAGCCGAGGTCAAAAGATACTATGCGGGCTCTATAAAGAAAAATGACTCCCCCCCTCTAACCGCAAATTGCTATCCCAACCGGCCAATTTCAAAATGTAGGTGCAACATGCAAGGGGAAACGACTATGGCAACCCTAGCCGCGGGTGAAAACTCCATGTGGGAACAAAAAGGGACTACGGGGACATAATCCTAGCAATACCCCAACTGCAGCAAAAAAATCACACAATCAAACCTTGAAAAGCATGAGGCAGGGCAGTAAAGATCCTACCTGGCAGTGATGCGCAGCTGATGAGGCGACAACGGTTGAGCTTCCAACCGACACCTGGATGCGGGTACAAGCACAGAGCTCCATAAGGTTCACAGGGTTGATAGCGCGGCGAGGATAACGACAGCTCGGGCACAAAACAACAATAAAAAATCCAAAACCCCTGCCCCCGCATATATAAAAGAGCCACACGTGCGAGAGCTCTAATTCAGTCGCGAAACCAAGCCTGAGTCGGACGGCTAGAATCCTGCACCTTCCGCAATGGTGGACAGTCCCCAGCATCAATTCACCCGTAATGGCGAATAGAGCGTGTAAACAAAAGATCAGGCATCGGTGGGGACCTATATCGGAAGCCAAGAGCCCAAACTCCTCCGCAACGGCGGGCATGCATAACAAGCAACGAGCGTAACTCACATCGGCCACTCGGAGACTCTACATCGAAAAACTGAAACTCAGACCCACCCAGAATGGTGGAGGGAACAAAAGGTAAAGAGCTCCGATACATACGGATCGGTGAGGGAATGAAACCTTAGAACCTTCAAATGGTCCACAACGGTGAAGACCAAAACAATATCCCATCCGCAACGTCGGCCAAGGAGATACTCATCCCCTCCTGACGCAGAACAAAATTCCACCCGCAACAGTGAAGAATCATCAACCACCCACAACGGTGAAGAATCGTCAACCACCCGCAACGGTGAAATACAAAACAGGAAACCTCCGCAATGGCGGGAAGAACAAATGACTCAACTCCCGATGAAGAATCAAAAACCATCCGACATGTCAGAGAACCGAAGCTCACCTGTAACGATAGAAAGTCAAAAAAATTAACTCCCGATTCACAACGGTTTCGAAAGATATGCAAAAACAACGATGAGCTCGATCAAGGATGAGATTCTTTCAAGCATTAAAAAAGAAAAATAGATCGATTGATAGCAATTCAAAGTGCTGTAAAACATTCCAAAAATCCATAGACCAAAAATCACCAAACTGAAAATAGGAAGAAAACCAACTTATTCAAAGTAAAGGAGGGTCCTAAAATTTTTAGAATTTTGGGAAATTGTTGCAGGTGCAACAATTGGTGACTACCTGGTGAACCCCAGATCTCTGAATTAACTCTCTCTCCCAGCTTAAGACTTGTCTGAATAAAATCGAAATCTTCTAGATGTTTGTGTTTCTAAGCAAGGCAACTTATGCATTAAATTACTTAGAAGAAGCCCATCTTCTCGGGAGAAGGTAACATCAGCAGTATTTCAAGTCTAAATAACTCTTTTGAGGCCAAATGGATGAGGTTTGTTTTCCCTACCCTTGGGCAGCTACAGCTTAGACACCACAGGACTGTGACAGAGGGCAACAGTATTATCCTTTTGCTCCTCATTCCCATGCCAATTTGCACTTTTGTGCCTTCTAGAACTTTAGTTCTTTTGATATGAGTCTTCCTGTAGGCCTTTCTTACTGAATTTTAATTCAGGATCCTCTATCCCATAGTGTCCTTTTGTGTGAATGATATATTTCATACTTCAATTCATGGACGGAGAGGATCTTGTGGCCATTTGGTACTTAATGCTTTGAGATTAATACTTTTTCAAGTTTCGCTTTGAGATGTCTTGCTTCTTTTAGGAGTTTTGACTCTTAATATATTTCATCCTTTTCTTGTACTTTATGGCATGGGATCATTTATATATGATAAACTGTTCCACTCTGCTTCCTTTCCATGGGTCTTTTGCTGTCACTCCCTTGGGTATTTAAGATGTGAAATAGATGGAGCCTCGAAATAGTACTTCAGACCCTTTCCACTTCTGAGTTATTTACAGGGATTAAGTAAGACTTCAAATGAATGCTCTGCCAGTTAGGAATACGGTTACTAGAAGACATTCTATACTTTTAAGCACAGTCTTTCAGTCAAGATTTTAGTTAATAAAGAACCCTGATGTTTCCATTGCAACCAAAAGTTTGCCTCTTTATTCAAAATCAAAGGTAAAACTAGCGAAGCTATAAAGCAAACAGCAGCGAAGAAAGTAATCGAAAGAGAGAAAACATCAAAGCACTAAAAATAAAAAAACAATATAAGCAACAAAGCAATTTATTTATGTACAAAAGAAAAGAAAAACTTGCCCATTCCTGAAAAATTATAAAATTAAAAGAACTGAGGAATGAGCTGGATTTAGATATGGATTGCCTAACCATGGTCCAACTGTGATGTTATTGAAATGGAACCCATATCTAAGATCCTGTAGTCATTTATTTCAGCCTGAGGGAGTTGAAGGAGCTCAGGTTGAGTGCCCGTCATAGGACTGGCCCCTTTTGAGGTATGATGCTCTAGCTTAAGCTCAGTGAGATAGTTTCCCAGGATAGAATCAGCAGACTCATTGCCTTCTCCTAACTTAGCAACAGTATACTTCATATATGGTTCTCTCAGAATTTTTATATGACTTGGGGTACCCTTGAGAGGCAACCACAGATGAGACCAATCTGAAGAAAAATATCCTTTTAGCCTGGCAGCCCAATCTCGGTTGAGAATGAGCCCATATCCCCTTGGTATATCAGCCACCATAATGTCAATAAATTGACATATTCTGTTGTTTGCAGCCAAACGAATGAGGACATTCTTCATTTCACCTACCACCTTGACTCCTGTGCGATCTAATTGCATTACTTCATGAGGTGTGGACTCTAGCTATCCATTAATTCTTTTACAAATCTCAAGGGGCATCACATTTACTGCTGCTCCAGAGTCTACTAAGCAATTATGCACATTGTAGTTCAGCATCTCTAGAGTCAAGAGAAAATGAGGGGTGTCAAGGTTTTCTTTCCAACCTGGTTCTTGGTCTTCTTTTCCTAGTTGGTTTTGAATAGGTATGTCCTTTGTTAGCTCTTGAGTTTCATCGGATTTTTCCTCACCGACCCCTATATTTTCCTCTACAGGATCGACAGTCTCAGTGGTTGATTCTGTCCTCTGGTTGAGGGTATTGTCCAGATGTGCTTTGCCCTCGTCTAGTTTCTTAACATTCTCCTGCAAACTATTGACCTTAGAAATCATTGTATTGTCTTGGCTTGTGACAACTTTGTCCTTTCTAGTTATGGGTGTACATTCATATTTAGGAGTGCCATCTTCAATGTTAAATAGTGAAATACCATTCCATGAGAACATAGTATCATCCTCTGGTTTGCTTATGATCTGTTTCTCCTTTTCTTCCTCACCACTGTCCCTAGTCAATTCTGGGTCCAACAACTTATTCATTACCAATGTCATTGAATGTAACCATTGAGGACACTTCTTCTCAGAATGAGGTTGTTGATGAAAAGTACATAAATTATCCCCTCCTATTTCTGTTATGTTTATTGATGCCAAATTAGGAGGTGGGACTTGCCATTGGTTGTTATCTTCCTTTTTTGGATAGTGTGGCTTATTGGTTTTCTGAATGTCCCTCTCCTTTTCCAGATCTACAATTCGGTTGGACATTTTTTGAAGCACTTTCATCATCTCATGATAATCATGTGGTTGATCTTCTCTAGATTTAAACAGCATTGAGCTTCTTCTTACAGTGGTCTTCTTTTAACATGAATCAGGGTAATCCTCTATACTTTCACTTTCTGCCTCTATTCTTTCGGCCTCCTCATAAGTTTCCACCAATGTAGGCTTTACTTTCATTTTGGTAAACATGGCCATCTCAGGACCTAGGGCTGAGGTATAATATTCAATTAAAACTTTGTCTAAAGGTCTGTCCATAGCAGAAATTTTTTTTAAGTACAATGAAAATCTCTGAGTGAAACTATGTACATTTTCATCCTTCTCTTTTCTTAACAAACCAAGCCCTTTTATCAATGAGGCATGTGTATTCTGAGTTGTGTATCTACTTCTGAAAACCCTTTCAAAGGTGTCCCAATCTGGAATGGAGTTTGCAGGTAGACCAAAGTACCAAGATGCTGCTGCTCCTTTCAGAGTGTGTGGAAAAAGTCTACAAACCACATCTTCATACTCCCCAGCCCTTAGCCCTT
>LPNX010112552.1:43179-71790 GCA_001517045.1 Pseudotsuga menziesii | reverse complement strand
ATTGAAATTCTATTGGTTCTTGAATTCCAACTCACAAAAACTTATTTTGGCACATTTTCTTATAAGGCCCATTTTAGACCCCAAATTTCCTCTAATGAATACTAGGTAGAAGCTTTGAAGGTGATCATCTACAACGATATTTTCCATAGGGTCAAACTTGGGCAAGAGCTTGTCAAAGGCTTGAGGAAGGTTATGCAAAGGAGGAGTTAGGTTCAGAGGTGACCTATCTCTCCATGCCAGTAGAGGGTTGGGTTGATTACCAGCCATGAACAAAGGTAAACAGATAAGCCACTGGGAAAACAATCATTCAAGGATAGCACCAGAAACTGCGAATACTTGGGTTAGGTTGAAAGCTTCAAACATCTACTGGTAGGATGGTTTCGGGAAATTAAGTTCCACGGCCAGCCTTTACTGGCGGACCTCCTTCTAGCGCCAAAACTGTTGGGGCCTGGAAATTCGCAGGCGACAACAGTAAGGGATTCTCCCCAATCAACGTTCCCAAATAGCCCGTTGACTGTTTGGTATAGGGAATCCGTCTGGATTTATGGTCCGGCTACCATAGGTCAAAGTAACAACAAGGGTTTACCGGTTGCGGCCCAGCCCACCGGAATTTGTATTTTTGACTTAAGAATGATATGCAAGAATATAACTAAACATGCAGGGTGGTGAAGGATGCGGGGAGCAGCCACAATGTGGTGCGCAGGTTCTTACCTCTCGTCTTAGGCTCACCAACATTGAATCACACATGCATCTATGATCTAAAATGACTACCTATCTATATGCCTACCTGTTTATCTCTATCTACCTATCCCCGGGGAGCCAAATTATATTTAATAAATATGAGCAATGCGGATGTGCATACATGATAAAAGCAATCACAGATAGCTGACATTTACTTTTACAGGCATGAACAATGAAAGATATTTCCACAACTAGCTAACCAATTGTTTTGTAATAAGCATGCATTACTCATGGTGGTTATTTCATAAAATAAATCTGAAATCCTTTAAATAAGACATAGGTCATAAGTCAGAACGATCTCACGATTCACGGATACAATGCTGAAAAACAAAGTAGTTCATCTTTCGACTATCCATGGCAAAACAGTTGAAATCCCACCGATCTTCTTTTAACAGGCAAACTGTAATTTTTATTGCAAAAGGAAATAGTTCTTCTTACAACAACCTTCTAGTCTTACTAGGGAAAAAAGCCCCCTCTACTTCTACGCTTCCTACTTTTATACAAAAAGTCAAAATGGCTGGGCTGCCCAAAGTGACCTTTGGGCTTCCCAACCTTTTTCTTTCCCAACGCTTCATTTCTCAAAACCTTTACAAAAAATATTACATTAATAAAAGGTTGACCGGTCCTCTATGAGGAGGATCCTGCTTGGTTTTCAAAGAATCTTTTCCATGCTGCTGCTTCAGCAGCGAGGCCTTCAAAAGCGCATGGCGCTAGGAACTGGATGTTAATTTCAAACTTGTCAACTTGGTTCCTGATGGCCTCGATCCTTGCTGGGCTCAACTGAAGCTGGTCTTCTAGAACCTGTATGCTAATGGTTGAATGGCCCACTTCGTCCTTCAGTACCATGGCATCAATGGATTGAATCTGCTGCGTCCTGGCCTCTGCATCTTGATGCCCTTTCTGGAATATGTCCATAAAGGTCTCATGATCTGGGAGCTCTTCAAACCTAAGCTCATCCTCTATCTGGCAGCGGTTGTATGCATTAAGGAACCTTTTAAAATATTCTGAGCATGCTACCTGTGTCCTTCGGACGACCTTCTTAAAGTCTTCAGCAGTGCTGATGGAAAACTCTACTAGGATGTGATCTCTCCTGAGGGTTTGATGATCTTTGACTGGTAGTTCTCTTGGAATCTCGGCATCATCTTCTGGTCTTGCCATTCTGGCGTTCAAGACCTCAAGAACCTCTTGGGACCTTTCTACGAAATAGGAAGAAGTTTCTATGATCTCCTCTAACCTGCTGTCCATCTGAAGAACTTTGCATCTTTCTTCTTCCAAAGCAGTCTGCAGCTGCATCATTTTAGCCTTTTGCGCTAGGATATACTCTTTAAATGGTTGCATATCGACTTGCTGTTCCTTTGATGTCTCTAGTTCAGCAGTCAGAGAAGCCAGCTGCTCTTTCAGATCTTTTGTGTATTCAGTATTGGACTCATAGATGATAGTCTGCTGCGCTTCTAGCTCCTCCACCTTTTCCCTCAATTGTTCCTTTTCATTCTTCAGATCTTGAACTTCCTGTTGCGCCTTTTCTAGAGCCTCTTGTGATGTTCCCTTGGCTTGGATCTCCACCTGAAGGACATGGATTTCACCCTTTGTGGATTCCATTTCCCTTAGCACATGTTCATACTTCCTTTTAAGTCTTCTACCCTCTCCTCTTTCTTGTCTCAGTGTGTCTTTCAGCTGAGTACTGGTCTTCTTAGCTGACTCTAATTCAAACATCACCTTCTTTATGTTATCAGCAGAGGCATCCATTAGTGCAGCCCCGGCTCTTATCGTGAGCATAGGATCTTTATCTGTCCCTAACATAACTGCTGTATCTGTGACCATCTTCCCTGATAGATCTTTCGCCTCCACCTTCTTTTCTGTCCTCCTCATTATTCTTTTAGTGGTCCTATCATAGTACACAGTACTAAAGTCAGGGACTTCTTCCCCCTTCTTCTGGACGAAAGGCACTATTTGGAGCATAGGGGTTACAGGAGTGCTAGCAGTAGGTACTTGAAGGATTTGCACCTTAGGGTTTTCCTCTTCCTGACTTTGCCCTGTTGGTGTTTCAGAGGCTGACTGTTGTGTTAACTTTATCTTTTCATCCTCCTGCCCTTGGAGCTCTTCATTTAGTTTTTTCTGTGCTTCTTCGGCTGCTTGCCTAGCTGCCTCTTCTGTTTCTATGGCTGCTTCTTTTTCTAGTTCAGCTGCTTCCTGTGCAGCTTTCCTTTTCTCTTCTTCCCCCTTCTGCAGCCACTCTGCAGACTCATTTTCCAGCCTCTGAGCTTCCTCCCTTATCCTTTTCGCTGCTTCTTCAACTCTGGCTTGTTCAGCTTTGACCTGCTCTTCCCCTTTTCCACCTTTGGTGGGGTTCTTTGGTTTGAATCTTCTGCTGAGTGCCGTCATGTTTGGAGCTCTCCAAAAAACAGATTCATCCTTATCATAATGATGGGTATATTCATAGAACACTTTATGCTTCTTGCAATGCTCAGCCACTTTACCAAGAGTGTCATTGCCCCGGAAAGGCATCTCCCCAAAATGGAAATTCCCTAGTTCTTCTATGAATTCGGCAGTTTGTTTCACATTGGAGAATCTGTAGCTACCTAACTTGAAAGGTAAAGGGGGATACGCATCCTTCTTATGCTAGAATAGGAAATGACCAACTCCGTCAATGAACACTTGTCTGACCGCCTCTTTATGGATTATATAATCCGTTGCATACTTTGGCAGCAGATAAGGTGTCTTCGAGCCTCCATACATTCTAAGATACATACCATTGTTGGTCAAGAAATAATCTCCATACTCTTCTATTACCTGCATAGCATCTTCCGACATGCAGTCACATTCCTTACGGAAGATAAGCTTGTATAGTGGCATAATGAAATGCTCACATACCTCTCTGTAATAACTATGGTACTGATGAGCCCACAGTGGTTTGTAAGCTGCATATACAGGCATTCTTTCCCTATCCCAATCACACTTGAGGCCGGGGAAAGGCTGGTTCCATAGTATGCAGTCTATCAAGATGGAACTCATATAGAATTCAGATTTCTTCTGGGCTTCTCCTCCTCCCAAGGCTGCAGCTACGCAAGAAGAGAGACTACTTGATACGAGGCTGGCCCAGTTGAAGATTGTTCCTTGGGTCGCCACATGGAACATAATGGGGATCCATTCAAATTTCAAGAGTCTGCCACTGGCTCTACCGAAGATCCTGTTTAGCATCAGAGCTACAAATCTGTAAGGAGATCTTAAGCTCACTGTATCATAATCCTCGGTTGCTCTGTGTCGATAGAGCTTTCCTGGCAAGAGCATTCTCTTCAGGGTTTCCACCAAATCCATCCTGAGTTTATCCAACCAATCATTTGACAGGAAGATCTGAGGCTCTGGCAGGTGGTAATCCAGTGCCACATAACCTGGGCTAAATGCAGCATAGCCCTGACCTTCGACATTTCCTATAAGCATTGTGTTGTTGTTTGTGTGGGGAAGAATCCATCTCATAACATCAGAGCATGGGAACAGCTCTGGTCTGGTAGCCACCTTCATGATGGCGGATTTCTCTATGTTGGCATAAATGGGCTCCTCTTCGAGACCCATGTCTGGGACTTCCTTGCGGGAAATCAATCTGTATATCTCATCCCATTTATACTCAGGTTCAACACCCAAGAGACATTGAGTGTCCTCATATATATATTCTGTCTGTGTGACGACCTCTATTGCTGATTGTTCCTCGACCATAGGGGCCTTCTTTTTCTGCCTTTTGGACATGGTAAGTTCTTCCTGCCATGTATAACATTATGACATTAAGCAATTCGAATTTGCGAACATTGTTCAGCAGTTTATTTATTCCCAAGTGTATTATGAATGTAATGAAGTTAAGACATAAGCCCTTCAGGCTGAAGAATTTAGCTAATATGCAATACTGTGCAATGTGTTATTATCCTATTTCTAGTATGATAATAATATGTGCAACAAATGCATGCATTGCACAGCTCTATAATGCCTTGAAACTAGGGTGCAATATTTCATGACTTGATTTATGTGAAGCATACACAGTTCTGAACAATCTATCACTGTTGCATAATATCAAGCTTATCAACCAAGATAGCAATATATTGAAGCAAAAAAAATGCACATCATATGCAGAGTTCCATTTAAAGTGAAAGCAGGCCTAGAAAACCGATGCATGTATGCACAACCCAAGCATGCCCTAATTATCAGAACTACTAGCATTAACAAACTCAGTCCTGGGCAATATAATGAGCAATGTCCTTCTGCTGTAAGCTACTAAACTTGATCAATCATCATTGGGCTGTCATGAAATCTACATTATTTCACAGTACGCCACTTCTCTCATGAAAATAACTCATAAAGCACAAGTATGAATCCTAAATGCAAGGTGCAAATGTAACTGTCCACAACTCAAATATTTCGACGACATGGCGCTATCAAGGATAAAGACTGCAATAGCCTATGCGGCTCGCAGGAAAGTAGTTACATTGGTGCGGCTAGATACTGTGGGCATCAACAAAAATTTGTTGCACACAGCGCTCCCACTAGTGCCAACATCCATGCTACCTCCAAATCATAAACAATATAGCGGCACAGCCCTAGGGTTTCAGACAGCCAAAAAATGACGGGCTGAGCGGGACGGTGTGGGCAGAGGCTGGGGTTCGAAACCTAGTGAACGGGAAAAAATCGACAGCGGAGGAAACACCGTAAAACCTCTCCATGGGCCTCATTATTACAAAGGAAGAACCAGGTGCAGGTGGCATAACGGCCGCCTGCACCGCGCCTTCATCCACTGTGCGCGGGGCAAACCAAATAGCTGAGGTCAAAAGATACTACGTGGGCTCTATAAAGAAAAATGACTCCCACCCTCTAACTGCAAACTGCTATCCCAACCAGCCAATTTAAAAATGTAGGCGCAACATGCAAGGGGAAACTACTATGGAAACCCTAGCCGCGGGTGAAAACTCCATGTGCGAACGAAAAGGGACTACGGGGACATAATCCTAGCAATACCCCAACCGCAGCAAAAAAATCACCCAATCAAACCTTGAAAAGCACGAGGCAGGGCGGTAAAGATCCTACCTGGCAGTGATGCACAGCTGATGAGGCGACAACGGTTGAGCTTCCAACCGACACCTGGATGCGGGTACCAGCACGGAGCTCCACAAGGTTCGCAGGGTTGACAGCGCGGTGAGGATAACGACGGCTCGGGTGCAAAACAACAATAAAAAATCCAAAACCCCTGCCCCCGCATATATAAAAGAGCCACACGTGCGAGAGCTCTAAGTCGGCCGCGAAACCAAACCTGATTCGGACGGCTAGAACCCCGGACCTTCCGCAACGGTAGACAATCCCCAGCATCAATTCACCCCCAATGGTGAATAGAGCGTGTAAACAAAAGATCAGGCGTCGGCGGGGACCTATATCGGAAGCCAAGAGCCCGGACTCCTCCGCAACGGTGGGCATGCATAACAAGCAACGGGCGTAACTCACATCGGCCACCCAGAGACTCTACATCGGAAAACCGAAACTCAGACCCGCCTGCAACGGCGGAGGGAATAGAAGGTAAAGAGCTCTGATACATACAGATCGGCAAGGGAACGAACCCTTAGAACCTCCAAATGGTCTGCAACGACGGAGACCAAAACAATAGCCCATCCGCAACGTCGGCCAAGGAGATACTCATCCCCTCCCGACGTAGAACAAAAGTCCACCCGCAACAGTGAATAATCGTCAACCACCCGCAACGGTGAAGAATCGTCAACCACCCGCAACGGTGAAATACAAAGCAGGAAACCTCCACAACGGCGGGAAGAACAAATGACTCAACTCCCGATGAAGAATCAAAAACCATCCGACATGTCAGAGAACCGAAACTCACCCGCAATGGCAGAAAGTCAAAAAACTTAACTCCCGATTCACAACGGTTTCGAAAGATATGCAAAAACAACAATGAGCTCGATCAAGGATGGGATTCTTTCAAGCATTAAAGGAGAAAAACAGATCGATTGATAGCAATTCAAAGTGCTGTAAAACATTCCAAAAATCCATAGACCAAAAATCACCAGACTGAAAACAGGAAGAAAACCATCTTATTCAAAGTAAAGGAGGGTCCTAAAATTTTTAGAATTTTGGGAAATTGTTGCAGGTGCAACACTTGGAAAAGCAAGCTTATTCACTGGTAAAGGCATTAAAATTTTTCAAAATTTATGTCTTACATTCAAAAGTCATTGCTTATGTTCCTAATTTTGCCATTAAAGATATTTTAACTCATTCTGATAGTGAAGGGAAACGAGGAAAATGGATTGCTAAGATAATGGAGTATGATGTAGAATTCAAGCCTACTAAGCTGGTGAAATGATAAGGTATAGCAAAGTTATTGGCTGATTCAAACTGTGAAGATTTAGGCCTTCATCTGATGGAAGAACAGCCTATACAGGAAGAATTGCAAGCTGAGAAAGAGAAGGAAAAGATTATGGAGCAGTATGTAGAATCTACATGGTATGCATACATTGTTCATTTCTTATTGTATTTGCAATGTCCTGAACATCTAGACAAAAAGGAAGTTAGGTCATTGAATTTAAAATCTACTAAATACTGTTTAGTAGATCAACAGCTGTATTGGAAGGATCCTGGAGGTATTTTTCTTAGATGTTTAGACAAATCAGAAATTGAGAAAGTAATTTCAGAATCATGTGAAGGTGCTTGTGGAGGACATAAATACTGGAAGGCTATTGCTTATAAAATCCTGAGGCCTAGATATTACTGTCCTTCTCTGTTCTCTGATGTATATTAGCAAGTCAGAGGTTGTGTTCATTGTCAAAAGTTTGCTAGTAAACAGAAGGTTTTGTCTTTACCATTGAAACCCATTGCAGTGAATGCCCCTTTTTAGCAATGGGGTTTAGACTTCATAGGTGAGATAAACCCTACATCTTCGGGATAGCATAGATGGATCCTGACAGGCGCTGATTTTTTCACCAAATGGGGGGAGGCAATTCCCACTAGAAATGCAAATGATAAGGTGATAATCTGTTTTATTCAGGAGAATATTCTTAGCATATTTGGTTGTCCTAAGAGGTTACTGACTAATAATGCTCAAGCCTTTAAGTCTAAAGCTATGGTTGCATTTTGTGAACAAAATGGGATTGTCTTGAAGCATTCAACACCTTATTACCCTTAGGGGAATGGGTTGGAAAAATCAACCAATAAGAATCTTATTCAGAGCATCAAGAAGTTGTTGAGTCAAAATAAAAGGTCATGGGATTCCATGTTAAAATATGCACTTTGGGTAGACAAGATAACAACTAAGAAAGCAATTGGAACTTCTCCTTTTCAGTCAGTATATGGCCCTGATGTGGTCTTTCCAGTTCAGCTAGATATTCTAGTGATGAAATTCTTTCAAGATAGTCTAGAGAGGAACCTAGTGATATTCAAAGTAGAGTTTATGCACTAATTGAACTACAGCAGGAACGTGAAGCTATGGAAGAAAAAGCTCAAATACACAGAAGGAAGATAAAAAAAAGGTTTGACAAGAAGATAAACGAAAACACTTTTTTCTCTGAAGATATAGTACTAATATGGGATGCTATAAAGGAACATAAAGGTAAGCATGGTAAATTTGACAGTTTGTGGTTTGGTCCTTTCATAGTCTTAAAACTTTTGGAGAACAATACCTTCATATTGCATACTTTGGAAGGTGAGGAATTATCCAATCTAGTAAATGGATGATTCCTCAAACATTTTTACAGCTATTGAGGGTAAGAAACTTATCATTCCATTGTATATACTGATGTGATAGAGATTGAATAAAGACTCCATAGCCCAATGGATGTTTTGAAGAGTAGCAAATAGGTTTAGTTAAGTGGCAGAAGGCACTGATCTATAGGTTCTTGAAGCCTCACAAGGAGGACTTCATCCCGCAGCAGGAGCCAGATGTTATAGCTAGTGTTTTTTAGATTACATGTTTTTCATTTTCCCCAAAGCATTCTTTTCTTATTTCTTTTAAATTTTGAAGTTTGGTTTTGAGGTATTAGAAATTTTGAGCATATTTTTATTTGATTTCATGTTGTTTCTTTTTTATTTTACTTTATTTTGTTGGATTTATAGTTTTAATGGGATTATTAGATGTATATATTTCAGAAAAGTTGAAAAAGCTTATCATAAGGTTTAATCTAAGTTTGATTATATTACCTAACCCTTTGTTTTGAAGCCATTTGTCAAAAATATTCATTAGACAGATTCTTGTAGCGCAAAAGGGAAATACCGTCAACTAAAGTGCTACAAGAAAGTCGAGGCATTAAAAATTATAATATCAGGTCGTGGGTTGTTCAAAATCGCAAATGATGAAAGTTTTCACATCTGTGAAGACAAAATGATACGTGTATAGGCCTCATAATCATTATGACAAGTGTGCATGATAAGGTGAATATTATGCAGGTAAATCACAGCTATCCGAAATCTTGGAGAGCAAAAATTTCTTAAACACTTATGATACTGCATCTCAGAGTTTGTTCAAAGATAGTGGTGAATTTGATGGGCGTATGAGAAACTGAGAAGATTGTTGGTTCCCCTGTTGTTTTTCTAATTTGAAAAAATTATTAAAAGAATTGGGCGTAATCATGGACATTGAAGACAAAACTATGGAGGTTTCTCTGACATGTATGAGGATAGGAGAGCGCATATTCAGCATTTCAAATCATCATTGTGACTAGTATGCAACCGGATACAGAAAACATTAACTAGTTCATGATTTGCATTGACAAAGGGTTAGTTATGATAAGGGCAGTTGAGAAATTATGAGTTTATGGTCCTAATTTTACTTAGATTCTAGTTTTATTGTTGTAGAGAGATATTTTTGAAATATTTTTCAACTATTTATGAATGAAAGATTCACTTAGGGTTTAGTGCATATAAATGAAGAGGAGTGGTAAAACCAACAGGACCAAACCTTCTGATATGGGTTGGGCTAATAGCTTTCCTGAATGTGCAAGACTGTTCCAGAGAGCTGGCTGGTTTAAATACTTCAAAAAGATTGATTGTTTTCATTCTGAAGTATCATATGGGTTTTCCCAGGGGTTAGATAAATATACAGTTTTGTTTAATACCCTCAAAATCAAGTTAACTAGAGAGCTGATAGCTGAAGCAATAGACATTGCAGATGAGGGTGAATTTTGGTTTAAGAAAGTGTTATTTACCTTCAATTCAAAGGATTTCCTATTGTCTGAGGTTGAAGCAGATTGGGGAAAGGGTGTGCATGTACAAAATTTCAAACCTGAGTGGAGGGATCCTATCAGGATTTTACAGAGTTATATAACTTGTTAAGGGAGATTTGCTTCTGTCTTCAAGTATCACATCATATTTCTACAGCATCTAAACCAAGAGTCAAGGATGAATCTTCCCTTTTTCTTTCTAAAAATCCCACATAAAATATCAAGTAGGGTAAAGGAACATAAAGATCATACCAAGTAATCTATCTTCCACCATGGACTAATAAAACTAATCGTTTTCATTTTGCTTTAAAAAAAAGGTAAAACTTGGGACTATTTCCTTTTTTTGTCAGGGTTTCAGAGTGAAAAAGAGGACCTGTCAAAAAAGAGACAGGTGAATAAAATTCACAGCCTGGTTAAAAGATTAAAGAAGGAAGTCATTGCTGAGTCAGTAGAAGAAAATGCTCAAGAGTCTTCAGCTCAGAAGCTCAAAGAACTTGTATGTGAAGAGCAAAGAGAGATTAATGAGGATGATCAGATATAAGTTTCTGAAAATGTAGAAGAAGTCCAAGCAACAATTTTGAAACAGGAAGAAGAAAGAAAATTAGTTGAACATGATCAGGATTTCACTGATATTCAAGAAAAAATAACAGATGTTTTTGTTCCAGCCAAGCTTGAAGTTGAAAACATACAAATTCCAAGTAAAAAGATCAAAGGGAATTCAGTGGTTGAAATAAAGAATGAGGGTGTACAAATTTCCAGTATAAAGTTTCATGGGAAGTCTTATGCACTAATAGGAGAATCAAATTGGAGACCCAAAACAATAGCAAAGAATAAGTTAAGACTTAACATGAAAATAATGTTAAACCCTAGATTGATGAAGGAAAAAAATACTGTAATAGAAGACTCCTCATCTATAGAATATTTGGAAGAATATGAAAACCTGAATTCTCAGCAGGTAGATAGTAAGAAATAAGATTCATTGACTGCGAAATCATTTTCAGTAAAAAACAGAGTTATAGAACAATCAAAGGATTCCAGTATTAAAGGTGATAGGTCTCAAAAGGTTCTTGTAGCAATAGCATATCAGCATGAAGAGGATGATGATGCAATTTTCAAGAAACTGAATATCCCCTGGTTATTAGAGAAAGCTTCTTCATTTCAAGAAGGAAAATGCATAGACTCAGAAAATAAAAATCTCTAGAAGACTATTAAACAATATAAGTACCAAATTGATTTTTTGAATGAAACCAATGAGAGTTTGGTCATGGAAAAAAGGAGATTAAAGGAAGATCTTGAAGATATTAACACACATTATCAGGAGTTGATTGTGGTTTCAAAGGAATATTTGAAAAGGAAGAGGCAAACTCAAGGAAAATTTGAGGAGTTGAATCAGAAAATCCAGGATTTAACTCAGCAGAATCAAGAACGGTCAAGGAAAGTTGAAGACTTGGAAGCATAAGAACAAAGGACTAGAAAGAAATCACAAGATCTGGAAGGGATAGCACTTCTGGCTGAAGCAACCAAAATTTTTTAAAGATCATTACTGACAGGTGTCCTATAGTCAATTTTTGTAAAGTTAATAGTTTATTTTGTAAAACAATTAGTTTAGTAGCAGTTTCAATAACTTGACCTAAAAGTTAGTTATGTAGTTAAGTAACGTTTTTTGGGATGTAACGAGGATAAAAGAAAGAAATTAGATGGTAGTGAGGTTCGATTTTTGTGTAAGGGGAGGATCAAGAGCTATTGTAAGCAAGCTAAGATTCATACTCTCATGTAATTTTCCAAACTGATTATGATATATATCACTAATAAGCCCTCATTATCTTCATTACTGGTTTCATTTATGGTTTGTTAAATCAGTCAATGTGCAATTTAGTTTCTTGTATAATGTCTTATTCATGAAATTCTTGTAGGTTGTGGGTGAAACTCAGTCACTTGTCTTTGCTTTTTCTTGTTTATTTGTTATATATGATTCATCTCAGTCTCTTATCTTTATATGATTTAGTACTTGTTTTAGCTTGTTTAATGTTACCCTCTTGTTTATGAAATTTTCAAACCAAAAAAATACATAAAAGACAGTTTTACTTTGTTTTATTTTAGAGATTGTGTTGGCTTGTTCTTCTAGTAGTCTGGAACAATTTATGGTACTAACATATCCCAAATCCTCCACCCCCGGTTAATGAAGCAGATGAGGGAGTAGTTGTTCTTGATGGAAATGATCAAGTAGAAACACTAGCAATAGATCAAGAAATAACCAACCTCATTGACTATGAAGAAACTGACAACCATGTCGACTTGCAACCTGAAGTCAAAAATTTTATGTTGACAGATGACCATCCAACCACTCCATCAACCCCAGAAGATCCGCCATCACCTACACTACCACCATATTAATCCCCACCTCCAAACCTGGATCCACCATCTACACCACCGACAGATGCACAACCAACAACAGACCTCATACCTGAACAATCAGTAGAACATAATCTAATTGGAGATTAGCCAATAGGAGATCAGCCAAAAAGAGATCAACCGACAGGGGAACAACAGACAGAACAACAGCAACCCGAAACACTACCAACATGAGCAGAGGTTACACATCACTCTCGACATAAATGAAAAAGGAAAGAGAAAAAGAGGAAAGAACAAGAACATCAGTTAACACAATCAGCATCGCGGATACCGACTGTTATCCACCTACATCAGTTAGGCTCAACTACTGTAGTTGAGACACCAAATCTCAGAGATGGAGAATTGGATCAACTGTTAGAAGCACTTAACAAAGAACCAAAAATAAGAAAAGAAATAAAACAAGAGAAAATTGAGAAACTCAAAGCAAAACAAATAGAATTTCTGACAAAATGCAGAAATCTAACACAAATAGTTTTACTAGGAGCAACAGGAACCAACATTGACAAACAACTAGAAAGAGCCTATGAATTGTTTGAAATTTTTGTGTCCAATATTCAAACACAGTTACAAAAAAAGAAGGAGGAAAAAGCAGAAGAAACATTTGTCCTACTAAAACAACAATTTACAACATTTTCAGAAGCACATAAGGTATTACAAGAACATTTTGAAGATTCCACCACTATAGAAGATGTTTTGAGAAATTGGTATACATATTATGGCTAAGTATTTGAACAAATCCATGAGACTCATGAGAATATCAAAACATTGGAGACTCAACAAGGACTACAAGAAGTAATGAAGAGTACAATACAATATTAGATAGTACTGGAAACAACAAAACTAGTGAAGCTAGAAAGGCAAGCACACCGGTGGATGAATCAGGAAATCCCTAGCCTTAACACACTTGATAAAATTTGTCCACGGATGAAAAGATTACTCGACACAGCATAAGAGAAGGAACCATTTTTGGGCCCTGACATGGATAATATTATAGACATATCAATTCAGGAGAAGATGTCAACCTTGTCAAGCATTACAACCTTGACCATCGATATTTATAAATCACTCCGCAATTGGACATAATTTCAGCATCAACTAGCAGTGACAGTAGAAGCCATTGCATATAGAAATGACCATCCATTCACCAACACAGTCCATGAGACAGAACTTTTTTTTTGTACTAGGGGAATCGGTAACTGGGCGGTTCTGGTACTCACGTGACACGGGGTCCATTCCCATCAGCTGCCACTATAACCCTAGGTGCGTCCACACAACTCGCAAACATGGGGCATGGATAAGTCGAGGTGAGATTTGAACTTGAGACCTCCTTTATAACATTCCTTCATTTACACGACACTTTTCAGTCAGTCTACACCCCTGTGGGCCCATGAGATAGAACAATTGTAAAATACTACTTAGACAGTTTATTTTCTTACCTCCCCTGTTTCTTCGAGACGAAAAAATATTTGTTTCCTAGGAGAGATTTTGGAGGAGCTAGTCTGTAAAACAAAACTAGACTAGTTAGCCGACTACTTAGAGATTAGGTTGGCCTCGATAGGTCGTGTCAGTTGACTGAATTGACAAGTAGTTATTCATAACTATTTTGTAATCATATATTTAGGCTGTTGAGCCAGATATGAAATTGGTTTGGTTTGATGTTTGTATGAACCCAAATGTGCTATTGTGTAATATAAACTGTTATTCAACCTACTATCCTTGTCTCTTGTCTCTGTTATGATTATATGATTATTTATGTGTATTCTTGGTAACCTAGTGATCTGAGTGATTACAACAAGCCAAGAATTTTGTAATTATGATTCCATATGAGAAAGTTATGTCAATTTTAGGGAAGATGCCCATAAATTTCTCCTCCACAAAGTTTTGCACTTTTCTCCAAGAGTTGCGAAAATACTGAGAGAATTGATGATGAACAAATGAAATGTTTGAGATTCTATTTATATAGGTTGTGGGGGAAAGTTAGTACCTTAAACTGGGCTTGCATGCAATTCAAACTTACAAATAATTAAATTCTCTTTTGTTTGGTTTCCTGACCCAAAAAGGTGGGGTGCACCAACTTCAAAAATTCATCTCTTCAACCGTAAGGAGTTAGAAGATGCTCCACATATAAACAAAAATGACTTGATGAGGACTATCTCCTGATGATGGGTTTATTTGAAAATTATTGGTATAATACCCTTAAATTATTCAATATGTTCATGACGTCAAATACCCCACACATGAGGGTGTCAAAGACCATACCTCCAACTACAAGAGTTTCAAAGTCTTATTCAAAGTAATATTAAACATATCAATGCACTTCCATGGGATCTACCTCCCTATACATACCAATATCCATAAAACCACAAAGAGGACCATACATCACCTTCAACAAGCTACCAAGTGTGTGGGTTCAAGACCCAAGGCACCACATGCAAGGGTTTCAATTAATTTTTCTAAGATATCATATAATATTTAAACAAGATACTTTCCATGGACTTCAATCCCATCACATAGGACTCCATCTCCAATTGATGAGGGCATCATGACCAAAGATTCCATCATATCAAAGGCTCCAACAATCATGGGCTTAAAAACCACCATATGTATGGATTCCAAGACCCAAATTAGTTCCAAATGCACCATCAATGATCATATAGTGTCCAAGGTTCATCATGCTGCCATTATTGTGGGTGTAAAACCTTCTCATGCATAGTGACCCTCTCCAAGGGTTCCATGAGCCAAAAAAGGGATACATAGGCATCAAGATATTCATCAAGGGTTCCAAATCTTCATCATGTCATTAATGACTGCATCATCACCTTTAAGGACCATTAATACATCAAATGTCGGTCCAAGGGCTTCTTCATGTCTTCTTCATCAAGCAAGGGGATTCATAGGATTCTTCAACCACACCAGGAGATCTCCAAGGGTCAATATCCATCATGACATCATCTGTTGGGTTGCTAGACCTTCTCTTGGGGTACCATGACACCATCAGAACACGAATGACCACAGAATGGTCCATTAATGCTTCTCCAACCCATCTAGGGTTTCACCATCATCCACAAAGGCTCCAGCACCATGTCCAGGATCTTCAACACCATCAGCAGGGTCTTCAACATCTTCAACAAGGTGTTGGATGCAATATCCAGCTTTGTGGGTACAGGGACCTTATCAACTCGGTACAAGGTGATTCAAGGCACAAACCCACTCTGTAAGGGGTCCAAGAAACTACAAGTGAGACTTGGTGGCATCAATTACAACCTATGGGGCCACTACAAGTCCTTGAGTTCATAATGTTGGAGGATGAACTTGAAGGAGAAAGGATGGTTACTCCAGGCATACAGATAGGTCCTAGGAGCATATTGACAGGGGGAGCAATGATCATTAATTTCATATGCAGATATGTGGACACCCTTTTCCATTTATGCAAAAAGGGGAGAGATGAATACAAAAGGGGAGCATGCTCATAGGGTGAGCATGTGTTATTGTCATCAATTAAAATTTCATCAACAAATCCTAGAGTCTCCAAAGACTCTCAGATGTGGAAGACCCATAATCAATGAAACAAAGAGAAGTCCCCAAAGAGAAACAAGCTCAGCTTTGGTATTTTTACTGGGAACCAAACTTAACATAAGATGAAAATAATGTGTCTTACTGATAAATAGTACCATACCAGCACCACCAATACCATATTGCACTGCATGATAAAAAAAACCATGTAGTTGCGGACACCTCAGGGGAATTCCCAATATTTCGTGTCTTCTTCACCCTAATAGGTTTACGAAAGTTTGAAATGAGTTGTATAACACCCAAATTTACAAAATGAACCTGGTGTCTCAAGTCCTGATAGATCATAGCGTTCCTATCTTTCCAAATAATCCAATTGCAGAAAAAAGGAGGTACATGGGCTTAATCCCCATCCTCACCCAATAATTCAGAAAACTCAACAAAGTACAATCATCCCAAGGAAGTGACAAACCAAAATGTGAAGCAACAACATGATAAACAAATTTCCCAAATGAACAATTTATAAATAAGTGATCCACGGATTCAGCCTCCGCAACACAAAGATGACAGAAATTTGGGCCAATCCTCCCTTTAACCTGCAAAATATCCCAAGTATTAACTTTATTATTAATGTAAATCCAATTGAAGCATTTGATCTTAAGTGGGAAGTTCCATGTCCAAAGCTCCTTATGCCACCAGCAATACACCACAACCAAATGTTTGTCAACCAAGAACTGATAGGAAATCTTAGCAGTGGCCTTCCCCAACTTTCCATTAAAATACCAAAACAGATTGTCATGTACATATCACAGTTGAACACCCGCAGAAGATAGGAGGGATACATAGTATTCCCATTCCGCATACCATACACCAGAAAGACCCATATCTCTAGCCGAGAGCCACTACAATCCAAAGGTAGGAAATTCCAACCAATCCTAACTTGCTCAAGAGTCTTCAGTCCAAAATCCTACAAATAATCAACCAAGCTTCTAGATAAATAAAATTTCTTCTCCATACCATAATAGGATTAGTGCCCACCAGCAATGAAGCACCGTTACCCACCTTCTAGCTGAGTGCTTTACTTACCCATCCAAAGACTCTAATAAAACCATTCCAGATAACAAAGGTCTTCACAACCAAGTGGTTATCCAATCTAAACCAGTCAATTAAGGAAATCTTACACAAATATTTAGAATGGAGGATCTTGTTCCAGATACCGGTACCATTCAACGCCTTCCACGGGATCTTCATCCTGAGTGAACAACTAAACTAGTCAAGATTCTTGATGTTCCATCCCCCACAAGAATATGGTCTTGTGATATTATCCCAATGGACTAGATGTGTCAAATGGTTTTTATCCAGTCCACCCCACAAAAAATTACACATAATCTTTTTTATGGACTTGATGATCGAACACGGGATCTTGAAAAGGGAAAATAAATAAACCAGAATAGCACTCAAGACAAATTTTAGGAGAATGAGCCTACCACCCAGAGAAAGAGATCTATAAGTCTAGTTACCAACTCTCTTTTCAAACTTCTTCACGACCCAATTCCAGTCATTAACAAGATAGTTAAGAGGTTTCAACCAAAATCCCAGGTACTTAAAACCAACCTCAATCGGATCCATTTTGTAGGGAAAAAATACTTTAATAACAGCAACTAAAGAATCCTCTAGATTATGCTTCAAAAAAGATGATTTGTCAATATTAACCAACATACCAGAGGCAACAGAGAAAGTTTTAGTAATGGATCTATATCATCACCACTCCTCTAAGAATCCATGGGAAAATAGGACAACATCATCCACAAAAAATAGGTGCGTAAGGGAAATCACTGAAGAAAAAACAATGCATGTGATTTTTCCTTCTCCTTTGTCCTCTGCAATTAACAAACTTGATCCTTCTACTACCAAAATAAATAGTAAAGGAGAGAGTGGTAAACCCTTCCTAAGACCCCAACTCGCATTAAAAGAGGTCGAAGGTGTATCGTTAATGAGTACAACAAAATTTGTAGACATCATAGACCCCATGATCCAATTGACTTTATCATGTGTCAAACCCACCTGTAATAAAATAAGCTGCAACGAGGTCTAGTTGACCCTATCATACGCCTTTACCAAATCCATTTTAATAATTAAGGCCTCCAAATCATGATTTTCAATGGTGTGTATGACCTCCTAGGTGATCCCAACAACTTCTAAGATTTACCAATTTTTTAGGAAACCAAACTGTTCACCATAAATCACCTCAACAAGTAACGATTTCAATCTGTTGGAGATAATCTTGTTAATGACCTTATAAGTCAGATTGCATAGAGAGATCGGACGAAGGTATGCAAAGGATAAAGGATTATCACACTTATGGATCATTGTAAGATAAGTAGCATTTAAATATTTAGTGACAAAACCCTCCCTACTAGATTGTTCCACAGCCACTAAGAGGTCCTTTCCAACCAGCTCAAAGAAATTCATAAAGAATTCGATCGTCCACCCATTCTTCCTAGGAATCTTGTCCTTGGAAAAGGCCTTCAACACCAACTCCACTTCCGCTAGAGTAACAACCTTCCCCACTTCATCATCCATATCCAAATAAATAAAAGTAGGGAAAAGTTTAATCACCTATAATTATTCATGGACGTGAGATGTATTGTCCTCCTTAAAGGTAGTGGGAAAAAATTCAACTGCAGCATCTTCAGAGATCATCATCAATACACAAGTTACCATCATGATCATGTAACTCCCATATAGTATTCATGATACAGTGGGCATTTGCAAAGTTTTGACAAAAAATAGTATTAGTGTCTCCCTGATCGATCCAAATAGCCCGACGCTTAAGCCTCGTTGTAGAAGCCTCAAAAGCTAGTAATTTGTCTTTGTGGGATTTCAGCACACTAAGTTGTGTAGCCTCCTCCACCAAAATACTACCCTTAGGTGCCCAAAAAAACAATTTGGAAATTGAGTACTCGATATTATCGAGCTCCATGAACCTAGCCACTTTCTTTAGGCATTCCCAATCTCTGACAAGATGCTTCAATAGTTTAAGTTTTTCCACCAAGATAGGCATATCCCCAACATCATCCTTCACAACAAGATTGGGCAACTGCAACTTCACAAAATCGACAAAATCCACCTCCTTCTACCAAGAATGGTTGAATCTAAAGGGGGCAGGCGGTCTCTTCCCCACCTCCACCCAATCTAAACATATCAGGTAATGATCAGAGATCTCCGAAGGCATGGACCAAACCTTGTGATAGAGTAAACATGAAACGAGGAACCTCTCCAAACGTTTGCCAATTTCGACCACCCCAGAACATCCATTACGCCAAGTAGGTCCCAACTTATGAGGTAAAATATTCACCAAATGCGAGTCCAAGAGTAAATTAGTGAAATAACTAGCAAGAGGATCACTTTTTGTAGACACACCCCAGATTTCCGCACAAGACAACGTGAAATTCGGGTAACCTACAATAAAAACGTAGGGTAAATGTAATTAAAAAATAGAATGTGAGAAAAAATGTACGGCTTTCTTATATATATCAAAATCAATAAGTGAAAAAAAAAAACTTTTCATAAATCAATTATAATATTTATACATATTGATAAATTATAAAAAAATGTTAATTCTGGTTAGCTCACTTGGTTAAGGACACCTAAAAATCCAATAGAGCTGAAGATTGGTGTGGTAGAGGGTGCCATCCCCGGATGATTTTGAGGCCTTAGATTCCCTTGGATTTCCCAAGTCGAGTGTGATCCCCATGATTTTGACATATTTAATGCCAATGTTAAAAATGCATTGGCCTTGAGTGAGTGGAATTTGTAATTTCTTGTAAACAAAAAAAAAAAAAATATCAACTTTTTACATTTATATATAAATGTATTCTAATTTAAATAGATTTGTATATTAATAAATTATAAAAATAAAAATAAACACTATCAAGTTTTTACATGTACATATTAACTTGTCATGATTTAAATTTTTGTAAGCATATTTTCTTTTGAATTTAAAGTTGGTTAAAAGTTCAATAAAGTTGTTAGAAGTGTAGATATCAATTATTGCACAATCGAATATAATAAAAGTATTTAAAGATAGTAGTTTACTACAGGTCTATTTGAAATTTTCTTCCAAACTTTGGTTAAAAAATAAATAAAGTTGTTAAAATTACAGATATTAATTATTGAGATTGTATAAAAAGTGAGACTTTAGGAAAATGTCGAGACCCTAGCGACTGGTTTTTGTATGGTTTTTCTGGCTCCTTCATATGTTCCCACGGGTTGTTTTTGCTTATGCTTCTCTTGGGTACGATGCCATTTTTTTCTGGCCCTCTCGTGGCTGTGCTTCCCACTGCCTACTACCAGGTTTGTTTACATTGGAACTGTGCATTTTTATCTGTGTTCTCGATGCTTTAATATGCTGTTGGGGTGCTGATTGATTTCAGTCATGTGACTTCTGCTGTCTTTTCATCATTGTCGGTCGTGTTCATGTTTACTATTTTCTGGGTTACTACGGGTGACATTCCTGGTCTATTCTGGGGATTGTGGAGGTATATCGGCGATGTATTTTTCACACTGTTATCGGGAAGTTGACATATTTTCCTTCATATCCTTTAGGCTATCTTATTTTTTTGTCTTGTTTATAGATTTTCTGGGTTTTTTCGGGGGACACTTACAGTCTTCTGCCACTTTCTGGGGACTGTGAAGGTTTTCTAGCAGTGTCATTTTCTCTATTTTATCGAGACGTTAACTCATTTTTCTCCGTCTCTTTCAGGCTGCACCTTTCTATGTGGGTTTTTTTGTCTACAGAAGTTCAGTTTTCTCTTACAACAAATCTAGTACCAACCTAGGTAAAAAGGTGGGAATCTATTTTCATTATTTTGTTGGTTTCTATGTTTATGGTTATTTGGTCTGGTTGTTTCAAATTTTAGCGGCCTAGGTCCTTTTATGGGGTCTTTTCATTTCTCCTAATGATGGTTTTTGTTCTGAAGGCCTTCTAACTTTTGGCTCCCTGAGATGGCACTTCCTCCGGCAAAGGCCTTTGGGTTCGTGCTAACCCTAGTGTGAGGGTGCACTGCTCAAAACTGTATGTTTCCTATTGCAAGTCCATGCAGATATTGTTGAGGGGTCACTTGGAATTTTGACTCAGGTACTCAGTTGGATTTGACGGCTCACACATCCCGTATTGTGACGGGGTGTGCCACATAGGTGAAGTTTGGATGATGTGTGAATGCTCATGGTTCTCATATACCTGCTAACCTAATATTCAAGAAGGTCAAACCGAGGCGTCATGTATGTGTTCTTGGTCATGATGTTACGATCGACATGGTGTCAGCTCTATCACAACGTGCTCTTGTTGGTAGGTTTGAGTATGTTAAGCTCTTTCACTCATACATCTTGGCCTGGGTCAGGGAGGTCTGGAAACCGATCCTCAAGACTATTCCCAAAGTGGTGATGTTGGTTAATGGTTGGGTTCTTTTTCAGTTTCTTAGTGTTGAAGATATAACCACTATGGAATCTCAATACTGGATTCTAGGTATTGGTTCATTAGTGTTGATTCATTGGTTTGTGGGTTTCAACCTTAGCACTACGCGGGTGACTCAACGCCATCTTTGGGTGATATTTCCAGACTTCCCCATACATTGCTGGAACATCCAGGGGTTCAAGGCGACTTCCAACTCCATTGGGACTTTTATTATTATGGAGGAGGAGTGTTTGTTGGGTTTTGAACGTACTGCACCTCGGATTATGGTGGATATGGATCTTACCAAGGGTCTGCCTGCTGATATGGAAATTATCTAGGATGAAGGAACTTTTGTACAGAATCTGGACTATTGGAAAGTTGCTTTCTGATGCTAGCATTTCCATATGATGGGACACTCAAATTTTTCATGTCCATCTTTTGACAAGTTTTCTGAAAAGGATCGTTGTGGGATGGATGCGCGGGATTATGGACTAAAGGATATTTCTTTTCCAATTCCACTTGGCAAGTCATATGCTATGGATTTCGTTGGTAAGTTTACCCAGAAAATTCCACTCCTCCTCAATTTTATTGATCATGTTGACATACTGGGTGCTCTTTTGTTGGGTGATGACGTTCTTCATACCCCTTCTTCTTTGTTTGTGGAAAAAACCCCTACAAATCTGGACTCTTTGGCCAAGGGTGTTACTCTGTCGGGGACTATGGGGGTTTCTCATTGTATTGATTAGTTGGGGGTTTCGATTGGGGATCTCACTTGTCCCATGGAGTTTCCTCCTCTCCCCTCCCAAAGCGAACTCAACATTGTGTTATCTCCCACCTCTTTACCTGATGACCTGGTGGGTTGTCCTGAACCACTGTTTAGTGTCGTGGGTTCTTCGTCTCTGTTAGGAGATCCTCTCCATCATTCTCCTTCTACTGGTCTCCCTTTTGATCCCAACCATGTCTATGCTTTGGTTGACTCTCCTTGTGTGGATGTCCTCCCCTTACCATCTGTGGATCGGGGTTTTGTCACTGTTCAGAAACAGAAAAAACTGTCAAAAGGTATGAAAGGTATGAAGGATGCTATCAGAGAAAAATCCGTTATAAACCCTAATTTGGCCCCACTCTCCTCTTAAGGGTTTAATGACAGCACGGTGCTTACACCCCCCTTGGCCCTTAGAGAAACATAGCCACCCCTGAGGTCACTCAATGAATTTGCTATCCTTCAATATTCAAGGGCTTGGTGGGGGCCAAAACATTTTGCTTTTAAACATATTCTAGATTCTTCTTGTCCTATGATTGTGTTTTTGCAAGAAACGATGTCGTCTGGGGAGGCTGCTTGCGATTTTTTCCTTAAGCCGCATCTTGGATTGTTTGTTAGTGTTATTGATGCTTGTGGTAACTCTGGGGGTACACTTGTGTGTTGGAACCCTTTTATGGCGGATATTCGGGAGTTTTCTACTTGTGCTGGTCTTCTTCTCATAGGGAAACTTAAGGGTCCCGATGCTCAAGTTCACTTGTTGAATGTCTATGGCCCCTATTCTCAAAGGGTATCATTTTGGGATTGTATCAAAGCCAAGGGTATTCTCTCTCTTCCTAACCTAATCTTAGCAGGTGACCTAAACTTTACCTAGTATGTTGAGGAGGTCGGGGGTTCTGGACAGGCTGTTGATCCCTTGTCTAATTATTTCCATGAAATTTTTGAGGATGCTTGTTTGGTGGATATCATGCCAGGTATTTTTACCCCTACATGGTCTAATGGACGATGTGGTGCTGAAGGTATTTCCAAATGGCTTGATCGATTTTTTATGTCTGACTCCTTATGTAGTCTTCTGGGCTAGTACAGAAGTTGGAATCTAACCTCTGGTTGTTCGGACCATAAGGTGATTATCCTTCAGCTGGAATTTTCTCAGTGTAAGACTTTTTATCCTTTCAAGTTCAACCCTACTTAGCTCTTTGTGGATGGCTTCAAATCTTTGGTTCATTCTAGTTGGGCAGCCCTGTCTTTGGAAATACCTGCTCATTAATTTGTGATCCAAGATTTTCTCTTCAAGCTTTCTAAACTTCGCACTTTGGTTAGATCTTGGGAAAAAGAGGAGAAAAGGTTGGAAAACTTGGCCCTTTGTTCCTTTGAAAATGAAATTGGTATTTTGGAAGAGAATATTGGGGTGGATTTTTTCTGTTCTAGTTGCTCTGATCATATTAAAGAGGTCTTCTGAAAGAAATAGACTATACTTGACCACAAAGCCGAGACCCTTTGACAGAAAAGCCATGCAATTTGGCTTCAGGCGGGTGAGGAGGATAGCAAATTTTTTTGCAAATGCTAACCGCAGAAGAATCTCCAATTCTATCTAGGAATCTATGGATGGTTCTGGTAATGTGGTCACGGATATGGCTTCCATTAAAGATCATGTTGTCTCCATTTTTATAACCTTTATATGGATTTGAAGCCTCATAATATTTTTGAGCAACTGAAGGTTCTGAGTTTGTATCCTACTATGTTCTCTGCGGCAAATGGTGATCAACTAAGTTGTCCTATTAGCCTACTAGAGGTGGAACACACCTTAAAGGATTTTGCACAGGACAAAATCCCAGGTCCTAATGGATGGACTATGGAATTCTACTTGCATTGTTTTGCACTGATTGGACCCGAGCTTGTGGCGGCTATTGAGGAATCAAGAATTTCTGGGAAGATCCTGAATGGTCTTAATACTATATATTTCAATTTGATTCCAAAGTTGGATAGACCATCTTCCTTTGTGGATTACCATCCCATTGATCTGTGTAACCTTTTGTATAAGATCATCACTAAGATTATTGTTGGGTGTATGAAGGTGGCCTTGGGGAAGGCCATCACTACCAAACAATTTGGCTTTCTCCCAGATCGTCAGATCTTGGATGCGGCTGGTATTGTACAAGAAACTCTGCACTCGATCAAATAGAAGAAGTTATCGGCGATGGTTTTAAAACTTGATTTGGAGAAAGCATATGAAAAGGTTGATTGCTCTTTCCTCCACTTGATACTTAATCAAATCGGCTCACTTGTGGCTATGACTCGGTGGATTATGTCACGTGTCAATTCGACATCCTTTGCTATACTGGTTAATGGCTCCCCATATTCCTACTTTAAAGGGTTGTGTGGGATTCGTCAGGGATGTCCACTCTCCCCTTGTTTATTTCTGCTCATTATTGAAGGCCTCAGTCTTTTAACCAACCAGGCTATGAAGGATAAGAAGATATTTGGGGTGATTTTTTCTGGAACCATTCATATATCACATACTCATTTTGTTAATGATGATATTATTTTTGAGTCTGGATCTGTTGCTGAATGGCTTATCATCAAGGAGTTATTTGACCTATTTTGTCTTGCATCAGGAATGACTTTTAGTATCACTAAATCTTCTTTCAGTCATTTTCGTGTGAACATGACATCATTGTAAGACATTACCAATCTCTTCTCCATCAAAAGTAAGGATATGGATGATGGTTTAACATACCTGGGTTTTTTTCTTAGACCAAATTCGTACTAGCGTTCTGACTAGGAATTGCTTTTTAAGAAATTCCATTATCGTCTAAGTCGTTGGTCTTCCAAGTGGCTCACTTTGGGGGGTCGCATGACTCTTATCACCTCTGTCTTACAATCTCTTCCTGTTTATTGGTTCGGTTTGTTTCCTGTTCCTTCTAGTGTGTTGGGTGCTCTACGTGGTATTTTCTTTCGATTCTTATGGCGAGGCACTCATGAGAAGTTCAAGTATCATCTGGCTGACTGGGAGTCCATATCTTTGCCCAAACCTTGGGGTGGTTGGGGTTTTAAACACTTGGTGTCTTAATTTGGCTTTCTGTGCAAAGAGCCCGTGGCATGTTTTGTTTTCTACTAATATTTTGTGTAGGGCTATAAACTCCAAATATTTAAAGTTATTACCACCTTCTACATGGATTTTCAATTCAAATTTCTCTACTATGTATGCATCAGTTGTCTAGTGCAGCTTATGCTTGGCTCTACCCTTCATTTTAAAGGATATATGTTGGATGGTGGGTAGAGTAACCAACATCTCTCTGGGAATTGACTCAATTGCTAGAATTTACAATATTAAGTTTTCTCCTCCTTTGCTGAGGATTTTACATGATAAGGGCATCTTGGTACTAAAGTAGGCTTACACAGGTAGCATAGACCAGTTTAGCCTATTTATCTATTATCCTGGAAATGGCTTGGTGTCGACCAGTTTAGCCCATTTATCTATTATCAAGTCCCATTTGAGTTCTAGGTTGGCATGGTGGAATTGCTCATTATGGAAGAAATATGTCTTGTCCAAGGTGAATTGTTTTTTCTGGCTTGCACTTAAGCATAAGATATTGACATGGGACATGCTCAGGAGGCGTGGTTTCTAGGGTCCTGGTATATGCTCTTTTTGTCTAGCTGACTCTGATACTGTTGAACACATATTTTTTCTCTATCCGACTTTCCGTGGTCTGTGGTCACATCTGTGTGATCTTATGGATGTTTCATGGATCTGGGATTCTGATAATTTTTCAGATTTCCTATACAAAGTTGAAGATCACTCTACTCTCAGGCTTGAGTTGGGATTACTTTGCATTTGGGAGCTCTAGGGTTCCAGGAATCACATCATTTTTCACTTGACTGTTCTAGACCTGGGTCGAACTACTCATTCAATTATGTCTAGATTTGCTCGTGTTATTGCATCTGTTTCGTTTCCCAAACATCGACTCCCTCATTACCCAAAGTTGTCTTTTTCTGTGATGGTTGGGTTTTTTGATGGGGCTGAATAGAATGGTGTTTATAGTGCTCGTATGATTATCTAGTTGGATTCTTCACATGATTTATGGTTATGCATGCATGCAGGTAAAGGAACCAATACACATGCTGAATTATTAGTGATATGGGGACTCTTACAGTTTGCAAAGTTTCGTCACATCAATCTTCAATGTGTGCTGGGTGATTCGAGGGCCATCATAGAATGGGTGCAAAATTTGCACCAGCTGCATTCCTTATACCTCTCATACTGGATTGCAAGGACGAGGAAGCTTATTGATACTTTTCCTCTCTTGCATTTCAGACAGGTCTACTAGGAATACAATGTTCAGGTTGATATCTTATCTAAACAAGGATTGTGCATGGAGTCGGGTCAGATCTTTGAAAGAATATATTAATGGTAGAATTGTTGTTGATGGTATATTTCAGGTTCATTAGACTATTGGTATCTTTGTTTTGTTCTCTTGGAGGTCTGCTTTGATATCTGATCTTTTTTTGCTTGTTTTATCACTAGTCGACTAGGCATTAGAGGAAATTTGGGGACTAAAATGGGCCTCCTACGGAAAATAATAAAAAAAAGCCACATCACACTACAAATATGCCATGTCAGATTAAATCTAATAAAATCTAATGAAAGTCAACCTAAATCATCTCATTAATGGTAGTTGACAACTATAATGAGTTAATGTAGAGTTAAGAGATATTGGTTAAAAATATTAATGAAATATTTAAATTCTTGTGCACACATGATAAATGATAGGAGACTTTTGAATTTTATATTATTATTTTTTTAAATGAGTTGACCACTACTTTTTATATATTTAATAGATGTAAAACTCAAATATATTCAGTTATAATGAAAAATATAATTATAATAGTATTAAAAAATAAAAAAATCACTATTATTTTTTATTATAAATTTTATATTAATTCATAAAAAAAATATTACATCACATAAAATAAAAAAACAATAAACTATGTATATTCATATTATTTTTTATATTAATATAAAAAAATTGTGGTTTAATGGGCAGGTAGGTAAGAGAGAAAAAAAGTAAAATAAAATTTTATTATATTTTAGTAACATTAAAAATAGTTTTTATTTTTTATTTTGTTAATATTTAAATGTTTTATTTATTTTTGGATGTAATAATTAAATATATTTATTTTTTAAATATTATTTAATAATATTAAAAATACTAAATATCTTTTATTTAGTATTTGAAGATAAGTTTATTTAAAATTAAATATTATTTAGTCTTCTTTTTAAAAAATTGATTAATAAATGTTTTTAGTATTTCAAAATGTTTCCACTACAATTTTAATTAATGAGAAGGTTATGTTTTAGAGGAGTTGGAAGTAGTGATCAAAATTATTTCGAGGTGATCTTTTCAAGAACTTAACCAAGGTGAGGTTGATATGGAGTTAGCCATTGTCAAATAAAAATATGACACATAAGCATTATGTGTCCAACTCAACCATAATGGTTGACCAAAGATATTGAAATTCTATTGGTTTAAAAATTCAATTCAATCCAACTCATCCATGGCACAGTTTTTTATAAGGCCCATTTTAGACCCCAAATTTCCTCTAAAATGGGCCTCCTAAGGAAAATAATAAAAAAAGCCACATCACACTACAAATATGCCATGTTAGATTAAATCTAATGAAAATCTAATGAAAGTCAACCTAAATAATCTCATTAATGGTAGTTGACAACTATATTGAGTTAATGTAGAGTTAAGAGATATTGGTTAAAAATATTAATGAAATATTTAGATATTGGGGACTAAAATGGGCCTCCTAAGGAAAATAATAATAAAAAGCCACATCACACTACAAATATGCCATGTCAGATTAAATCTAATGAAAATCTAATAAAAGTCAACCTAAATCATCTCATTAATGGTAGTTGACAACTATATTGAGTTAATGTAGAGTTAAGAGATATTGGTTAAAAATATTAATGAAATATTTAGATTCTTGTGCACACATAATAAATGATAAGAAACTTTTGAATTTTATATTATTATTTTTTTAAATGAGTTGACCACTACTTTTTATATATTTAATAAATGTAAAACTCAAATATATTCATTTATAATGAAAAATAGTATTAAAATAGTATTAAAAAAATAAAAAATCACTATTATTTTTTAATGATGATGATGATGATGGTTAACGTCCCCTGAGACCAAACTTTGGTCTATCGGACCTAAAGAAGAGAATTAATTAGTTTGCTTTAAAGTTATATTTCTATGCTCAAAGAGCTTGGAAAGAAGCGTCCCGAGCTTACTATAATTTTGACAGGCTAAAGGGCTAGGAATGTCGGCATTGCAACAAAGATTATGAAACTGGGATCTAATGTGGGTGTACGCAGGGCACTCTAAGAGGAAGTGATTTTCATCTTCAATGTTCTTACTCTCACAAAGGTGGTAGATCCTTTCTACTCATGGTGTTTTAGGGACTATCCAACAACCAGTTTCACTATGGAGCTCATGCGAGTTCGTTCTTATCTTAGCTATGTTAAT
>LPNX010112552.1:6368-41263 GCA_001517045.1 Pseudotsuga menziesii | reverse complement strand
TTGCCTTTTGTGAATATACTGCCTTTTTTTCTTTTTAGTAAGGGCTTTGTAATTTTTTATCTTGTTAATTTTAAGAGATTCATCAAGATCTTCCTTAATCTCTCTCCTTGCATTTTTACAATCAGTATCATACCAAGGGTTGACTTTTCTATTCCTTTTATTACTCGAAACTTCAATTGAGAACTTGTTAATGGAAGAAGAGAGGGTTGTAGTAAAATTATAATATAGGTCTTCAATGTTGTCTGTACTTGATAAAGGAAGCAAATTAATTTTTAACTCATTTATAAAAAGATCTTTTTTATTCCTATCAAAGATCAAGTTCTTTTGGTTATAAGGATTATTCTCTATGGGATCTCTATGGATGGCATAGTTGAGAGTTGCCATTAAAGGTTTATGATCCGAATCAGGCTCACGGTCGTTTAGAACGTCCAAATTTATTATATCATTGTATAAAGAAATATCATAAATAACATAATCTACTACGCTGCTACCAATCCCATGGATACAGGTCATCTGGCTAGAGCTAGGCCACTGCGTTAGACCGTTGCAAATTATGAGATCTTGAGAACTATAGAGCTTGATTAACTCAAAACCAAAAAAATTTTCCCCTAAATCTACAGAGCTTCTCTTGTACCTGCTAGCTAAACTAAGGTCTTCATCTACAGAGCTTAATATAAATTTTATATTAATTCATATAAAAAATATTACATCACATAAAATAAAAAAACAATAAACTATGTACATTCATATTATTTTTTATATTAATATAAAAAAAGTTGTGGTTTAATGGGTAGGTAGGTAAGGAAAAAAAAGTAAAATAAAATTTTATTATATTTTAGTAACATTAAAAATAGTTTTTATTTTTTATTTTGTTAGTATTTAAATGTTTTATTTATTTTTGGATGTAATAATTAAATATATTTATTTTTTAAATATTATTTAATAATATTAAAAATACTAAATATCTTTTATTTAGTATTTCAAGATAAGTCTATTTAAAATTAAATATTATTTAGTTTTATTTTTTTTAAATGATTAGTAATTGTTTTTAGTATTTCAAAATGCTTCCACTACCATTTTAATTAATGAGAAGGTTATGTTTTAGAGGAGTTGGAAGTAGTGATAAAAAAAAAATTCTATATTTATTAGTTAAAGTTTATTTATCTTATTTCGAGGTGATCTTTTCAAGAACTTAACCAAGGTGAGGTTGATATGGAGTTAGCCATTGTCAAATAAAAATATGACACATAAGCATTATGTGTCCAACTCAACCATAATGGTTGACCAAAGATATTGAAATTCTATTGGTTTAAAAATTCAACTCAATCTAGCTCATCCATGGCACAGTTTTTTATAAGGCCCATTTTAGACCCCAAATTTCCTCTAATGAGATACAATGTCTTGAAGGACTCGATATCTATCCTTTTTCCTTATGAACACACGATATATGCTTGGTCAGACATGTCTATTATGTTTGAGATTTGTCACCTTTTGGGTTTTGGATATGTACTTGCCAATATTCTGGAAGACTTGATAGAGTTGTTATATATGAACCAACAGTATGAGTTGTTGTCTTTTGACACAACATTATTAATATAAAGCTGTCTTTTCTGTATGAAAAAAAAAAGATAAATCATCATATTTGAGGGAGTTGAATCCATTTTTACATTAAAAAATGCAAATTAAAGAATAAAAATTGGCAATTTAACTAAGGATTCAATACTCAGATTTAGCTCATCATAACAAACAAAAAATCCAAATCATAAAACTACAAAAATTTCATTTTCTTCTCAATAAATAACATTTAATCATATGTCTATGGGGTCCATCTGAATTCTGATCCAGCTTTTCACTAAATAACTTTTAAATATATATCTAATAAGGTCCATCTGAATTCTTATTTGAATAATCCTGCCATTCCTATTTTATACCATAATAATATGTAGTTACATTATATTTTGATATTTAATATGCACTTTGTAGCAATGTATTTATTGGTGTTATTACAAAAATCTTAGCGTTTAAATTAGCCATTGCATCAGATTCAACTGTCTATACCTTCACAACAATAATAATAATTATCAGATTCAAATGTCTATATCCTCACAACAATAATAATAATTATCAGATTCGATTGTCTGTATCCTCACAACAATAATAATAATTATCAGATTCAAGTGTCTATATCTTCACAACAATAATAATAATTATCAGATTCAACTATCTATATCTTAACATCAAAATACTACAAAAATTAACTATTACATCATATTCAAATGTTTATATCTTCACAACAATAATAATAATTATCAGATTCAACTGTTTATATCGTAACACCAAGATACAACAACCATAGCAATAATTATACTAATCCTAACACCAAGATACAACAATAGTAGGAATAATTATACTACTGCATACATTAGCCATTGCATCATATTCAACTATATATTTCCTCGCAAGAGTAGCAATTATAATTATAATAGTGCAAAGTGCATATTAAATGTCTTATATTTTCAACTTTCTTACATTTTGCACTACTAAATGATATTTTAGCAACTGTCACTGTCCTTTTGAACAACTCAACTGTTACTCTCCTTTGGAAGGTGAGATTCCTGAATCCATTAGACAACAGAATGGGGTTTGAGAGGCATTAAATATTAAATGACAGATACCTACAGCTTGCAAGAGACTTCAATTTAATTGCCCCGAGAAGGGGTAATACCTTATGTTATAATGAATTAAAAAAATGTATCACCTTACATGTTATAATGAATTAAGAAAAGGTATCTGACATAACACTAACAACATAGAGAGTCAATATGCACGGTGTGCAAGAGAATCACATCCCGTTTGAAAGCTCTCGAAGTTCAAGAAATATTTTGGACTCAAATATCATCTTTTATTGCTTTCAAGTTTCAAGTTTCTTTTTAATATGCACCAAGTATCGTCAGTGTATTTAATGATATTGTTGTTAGAATATAGACAATTATTTAATGATCTTGTTTATATCAATGCATTTAATGATGTTGTTGAGAATATAGACTTTTAAAATTAGAATAGTTTTAGTGGTTTACATTTCAGCATTAAATTTAGTAAATGTGAGTCGAAAATTACTTTATATATTTTATATTTTGATTCATTAGATTGTTGAATTTCAAAAAAATTATAAAATTTTGTTTAGTAAAAAAATTTACTTTTCTTAAATATAAAACTAATTAAATATCTCATATTAAACTCCTAATTTTAAATATTAAATAAATTTTACACTAATCATAATTAACGTTCAAATTTCCAAATCAAAATTACATTAAAAAAACATTAAACAATAATAATTTATGGAGATAAACAATACGTGGGGACAGAAATATGAACGTTACAATTCTTTTCTTAGCAAAAACTTATCCCTAAAATCACTAATCCCCATTAAAACCCAAATACACTATTTAATATAATTTTATTAAAAAATTAAGTTATCTAAATGAATGTTTTTCATCGATTGCGCGGACATGTTCTTTTATAATGTTACGTTCCGTATCATGAAAGCAACTATACTTAAAATTATGTCTTCTTCGAATTTCCCTCCGGGAATTCTGTGAGGAAATCTTGGGAGAATTAATAACACTTTATACCTTGCTCGTTGACCTTCAAAATAATATTGAAAATGTTTCGAGGGCTTAAGTTGGTTCGAGTTCATAGATAAATCAATGGTATAAAATAATAACGAGGCGTTACCAAATAGAAAAGTCAGAAAGTTAATTTAATAGATATTAAAAAAATTAAGAAGTTTGTAATCATAAAAATAATTTTGAGTAGTTTAAGTTGTTATAATTTAAATATAAGGTTTAAACCTTTCAATAAAATGAATATTGATATTGTTTTATTAAATAAAAAAATTTATGAATCTTGAATTTTGTAATTTTCAATTTAAAACAACATATTTTATATAAGTAAAGAGGTTGGGAAAATTAATTGAGAATAAAGAAAGGTTGATCTACGTCAAAGTTAGCTCTGTTGACCATAAGTATGATATATATAGCAAAACCTCAAGTCTAAAAGGATTAGGAATATTTATAAATGAAGATCGCATTCCACAGAACTAAGCCAGATTAAGAACAAAAGTTCAGAAGGTAAAAGAAGCTAGGAAGGAAGGAAAATGGGCATTAATTATAAATAGAAAACTTGTTATTCAAGATAGAAACCAAAAAGATAATAATAAATAGCAACTAGACACATTCCATATCTTCTCTTTGAATTGTCAAGGATTCCCATGGATCAAAGGCCCCAAGTCAGGTTGGATCCCGAATGGAATTGATATTATTCTTGTTGTTGAAACCTTGGAGCACGAAGAATCTAAGGTCCCTAACATAGAAGGATTTTTCCTATGGTCAACCTAGAAAAACAATCATGTCATAGAGGCATTAGAGGTATAGCTTGTTACTTTAGGGAAAACATCTCCCCCCATGCTAGGCTCTATAAGAAAGACAATTACAACCAGTATATTTGGATAGAGATTCCAAACATTAATGCAACATTAATGCTAAAAAAACCTGTATAGCAATATGTTATTTTGTCCCTAATAATTTTAACTTCTATAAGAAAAGCAATATTGGAAATAGCCCTTACAATGGCTTAGGAAATGAGATTTCTAGTATAAGGAACAAAGGGAATATCCTCTTAATGGGTGACTTTAATGCCCAAACTTTGAGTAGACAAGCTATTATTCTAAGCAATTATTCCAACCCTAATCCTCTTTAGTAGATGAAGGCCTTGCTCTTGATATTTAGTACAAAAGAATTTTAGCATATCTAGGTGAAAGTATGTTCGACTCCAAGCTAGTCAAGCTCTGTAGTGCTCAAGATCTTACAATTTGTAATAGTCTCATGAAATGGCCAAATGCTAGCCAAATGACTTGTATTCGTGGGCTTAGCAGTAGTGTGGTAGATTATGCCATATCTAATATGCCTTTATACAACTGAATGATAAAGCTAGACATATTAAATGACCATGAGCCTAACTCAAAACATAGACAATTGTAACCCTCAATTTTGTCATGCATAACGATCCCACATAAGAAAATTCTCAAAATCAAAAGCATATGATCTTTAACAGAAATAAGGATGATCTTTTCATAAATTATTTTAAAAAACGGTTTGTTTCCCCTATTGAGTACGGAAAATATAGAATACCTCTATTATAACTAATCCAAGAGAATATTGGTGGCCACCTACCTATTCCACTTGGACCCCCACCATTGTTTCTTTCAGTGTTTTAGTTTCCTTAATTGTAGCACAATTTGCTATTTTTGGTAGTTTTAGGGTCCTAAACTTTGGAGCCGTTTTGAGGCCTTAAATGACGTTTTTTCAGCATCGAATGGTCGAGAAAATATGACTCGTTCTAGTCTCAACATTTGTTGTTATTAGATGTAGTCCTTGAATAGATATTTCTAACGATGTATCATGTGTGTCAAAGAGAGATAGTATGCCAAAGTTATGACCCCGGGAAATTGATGTACCAAGTTACCCAATGGGGCCCATATTCTGGCGTTTCACCTCCTAGGGTTTAGGTTTTTGGATGTGTAGGGTTTTCAATTGTTTCTCAATAATATATAGGCCTTCGAGCCTCATTGTAACACAAAGTTCAGAGGCATGTAACTGCCACATCTCTTCTTAGAGATAAGCTACCAACACTCTAGCTAGTTTATTTCCATCATGTCTGTAAACAAGTTTCAATTCTTTGTTGTTAAACCAGCATAGATCCAAATCATAGGCTCTATCAAGCGCCGAGAGGGATCAAATCTCCACAGGTGCAAACCTCTTCTCAGGTATTGCACGCAAGGAGCTGTTTGAGGAGAGGTTTGCACCTCCTGAGATTTGATCCCTCTCCATGCTTGATAGAGCCTAGAATTTGAATCCAAGCTAGTGTATATCAATTTTGATGACCTGAGATATAATTCATAGTTTTGGTGGGATTTTTTTTTTTAATGACAACTTAGAAAACATGATATTTTTAAATTTTGGGACTTCAAAAACCATATTTTTTTGTATTTTGGTAATAGTAATTTACTTTAAAAAAATTAAAATTGTGTATTTGTTATTTCATTTAGAAATTAAAATATACATTTCATTTACCTTACAAGCATTTTGGAAACAAAAGGCCTCTCTTTCTTCAGCCAACAAGTACGAAGTATTTGCAAAGGACTTCCTAACTTCACATATAGCAAAAAGTCTGTTTACATGACCTCAAGTATTTAATACGAAACAGCTAATAACTGTTACAAGAATATATAACCATAAACATCTAAAACATAATGGTTTAAATTTGTTTTTTTTTGGAAATAACTGCAATTATATTGTCATGAGGTTTTGGACCAAACTAATGTGATCCATAAGAATGGATTTTTATCATATAAATATTTAAAAGATAAAATTGTTGGATTTTTATCATATAAATATTTAAAAGATAAAATTGTTGGATTTTTATCATATAAATATTTAAGAAATAAAATTGTTTAAAGGTTTTTTCGGAATAATTGCAATTATATTTTATCATGACGTTTTGGACCAAACCAATTTGGTTCTTTATCAAATTGAAATGTTATCACAGATTAACTTTATTATCAAAATGAATTGTTATCACAGATTAACTTTTTAAGAAGTTCTTTCATAGACAGAATATGCCAGCAGACCTTTTTGAAAGAACAGGATTCCTTTGACAGCTTATTTGCTTATTAATTCAATTTCTATAAACATGCTGAAAAGATACCTATTCCTCGGAGAACCTGTTCTTTGCCTCCATTATATTTCTCGTGATTTGCTGAAGCATTATATTTTCCAGTTTATTCTTTCCTTCGATTTAGTGTGATTTTGGAAAAGGCTAGTCAAATATGGAAAAGGCTAGTCAAATAAGAAGTACTTTCACAATTATGGAGAGCAATATATAAGTATGCCAGATTCGGTGTTTATCCAAATTCAAGTAAGCCTCTACGCTGGTGATCAATTCACCGTAGGAGTTCTGTGGGCAACGTGTTCACTTTGGAATTGGGCCGCTCATTCATTCTTTCGTTCTTTATATATATGAATGCAGGGAATTATAATACATAATATATGCAATGAATTATGCTTAGCACTCTAAGCCGCATCCGGAAACCATGAGCCTCTAATATCCTGGAGCCCTGTAATATGCCTCTAAAACATCTCCTTGAGCCTCTATAAAAAGAGGCTAGAGGTTATTAATGAAAGGGAAGTTGAATTTATCTAACAGGTCTAGGTCTTAATTCAGGTGGATAGGGTGTGTTCTAACCACCCCAGCCATTCCAGTACCCCACCCATCCAGTAAATCCCTATTTAAAGCCCCATATATAGCCATTCATTTATACAGTCATTTATACAGCCATTTATACAGTCATTCATTTGGACAGTCATTTAGATGCGGAGATGATCCCCTAACTCAGTGGCTGTAGATTAAATAATAGGGTCATTGGCCAACATCTACGTTAGTGTCCTGGGCATTTTTATGTCAAATGATTTCATTTATAGTCTTAGAATTGCCTTAAATTCACCGAATTTCGGGACAGAAAATATACCTGAAAGAATAGTCCCAGTCCCAGTTAGACAACTCCAAAATAATATAAAAAAAACAGTGACAGTGGAAGCCATAACCGGGCCACTAAAAACCTATCATTCATTTATGCACATTGGACATGAGTTTTTACGACGAAACCATAAAAGAGTGCACTTTGAATGATACAGATGTTCGCATGACAACTATTTCGCGGGCATTTCATTGGAAAACGTTTCGTAACATATTGAGCAAATTACTGCATCATCACCATTTTCACTTTCTTTGGAAATGACAAGAAATTCTGGCAACCCGTCCACTGCTACGTGAAGACTATTAGTTTCTTCGAGCTCTTCTTGATCTGTAGAATGACTATTAGCTGCGTCCTCGTCCTCTATAATACTTGTAATCATGTCATCAATATTTCTCATCGAAATGCTTATATTTTCATGTCTGAAAACGAAGTTATACATATTGTCCTCTAAATGTTCTTTGATCTGCCGCCATGTGAATGCAGAATTCCATATATTTTGAGTCTCATTGGAAAAATAGGGTTGCTCTACTATGAATCGAACAACAATTAAATTGTCCGGAAAAGAAAATGTTGTGAGATACTTTCCACAAATACATTTATCCAAAAACATGTTATCACTATTATTTTTTGTCGACATGTTAGTAACGTTACATCACGTGACAAGATCTCCCCCATAATATTCACTTTCACTATTATGTTTTGCCGACATGTTAGTAACGTTACATCACGTGACAAGAGCTCCCCCATAATATTCACTTTCACTATTATTTTTTGCCGACATGTTAGTAACGTTACATCACGTGACAAGATCTCCCCCATAATATTCACTTTCACTATTATTTTTTGCCGACATGTTAGTAACGTTACATCACGTGACAAGATCTCCCCCATAATATTCACTTTCACTATTATTTTTTGCCGACATGTTAGTAACGTTACATCACATTACATCACGTTACATCACGTGACAAGATCTCCCCCATACTGGGCTATAGAGCGCCTCTCGGCGCAATGAAGTGTTATTTCCGTTGCATCTTTGTTTTTATGGTTAGTTGTGTATCATGTTGTGTTCCTGCCTAAATCTGTATCAATAACTTTACTACAGTCCTCTCATCTTCCATTAATAAGTTCTCCATTGAATTTTCGGTTAAAATGAAAAATAGAAGAATAAAGCCATGGTATGATAAAGAATGTAAAAATGAAAGAAGAGCCATCAAGGAAGTTATTGAAGAGTCTCTAAAAATTGACAAGCTAAATAGATACAAAGCCCTAATTAAAAGAAAAAAAATTGAAGCAGAAAAATCTTTTACACCTCTTTAAGGTAGCTCCTAAGAAATTCTAGAGGAAAATTCTAACTAGTAAAACTATAGAAAATAATAGGATTGATTTGAAGGCTTGGAATTCATATCTTAATTTTTTTTATGAATCCTTGGATGCCAGAAATAACATTCAAACCCTCCTTCTAATGGAAAATGTTTTCTTGTTAGAAGACATTGATTTTTGGGTCAAGCGATTAGCAAATGGAAAAGGTAAGGACATTGAAGGATACCAAGTAGATATCTTAAAAATTGTAGGGCATGTCTTCATTCCTCAAATCCACAAACTCTTTAATCTAACTGTCAAGAAAGGTTTCCTTGATCCTTGGACTCGAAGCCTCATTATTCCCATCTTTAAAGGTGGTGATAAAAATAAACTCTCTAATTATCGAACCATTATGATTATCCCTCACTCAAGGAATCTTTATGGTATCATCTTAGAAAATAAAATTAGCATATGTCTAAAAATTTAAGGTAAGTGGGATAAGGGTCTTGCAGGATTTAGAAGACATCACTTTATCACATACTGCCTCGTTATTCTTAAAATCGTTGCGGAGGAATGTCGTAATAGTAAATCCAATCTATTATGCTATTTTGTGGACTTTAAGAAAGCTTTTCAATATGGTGCCTAGAAATAACTTGTGGAATAGCTTAGAAGAGCTAAAGGTTCCTTTCGAGCTAGGATCTACCACAATAAGGTGGTACGAGACTATCATTGTCAAATTTAAGAGCATTAAGGGGAGGTCAAAAGATATTAATTGTAATAATGAAGTTAAGCAAGGTTCCTCCTGTCCACTACCATTTTCAGCATATACATCGATCAGCTAGAAGGTTGTTTAGAAGAAGCAAGTTGTGTTGGCACGACCTTAGATGGAATAGTCTCATCCTCCTTGATTGTATGGTTCTTAAGGTAAGGTGACCCTTTGATCTTGGTAAGCAATTAAGAATTCTCAAATATCTCTACACTAGTATGGGTATGCTTGTTAACACCGACAAAAACAAGTTATGATTATTAAATCCAAGGTCACTTACGCTAATTTTGTTTATGACAATAGAAACTTGGAGGAAGTGTCTTTGTTGGTCTTCTCTGGGCAGACCTGGGTTTACTTGATTGTACCAACAAAACCCCTATCTCACTGGCCCTTTTGGCAACAGACCGCATAACGGCCTGAAGTCTCACCCAAAGTGATCCTAGATGGGGTGGCTGAAGAATCAGGTTTCCTCAACCAGGTTTCGCAGCATCCTAGGTTCTCTGACTCTACTTAACCAGCTGAATCTCTCAGTAGGGGTTGTTTCTCTCTTCCTAGCTGACTTTGCTATGGGAATGACTCTTATCGCATCATAACTTCTAGGACGATGCGCAAACTTTCCCTTCCGCTCGGTTCTTAACCTGCGATATCTCACACCGCAGCCTCCTCGACAGTGCGATATCGCCTTTCTACACTGCAATATTTCCTACAGTAAGACTCAATATGCTCATCAAATCTTCAAGGTCCAGAGGCTTCCTCCCTGGGTACAATAGCTCAATTAACCTTCATTAGGGTGTTAAAAAACCTTACTTAAGCTTCTACAGTTTAACACGCTTAACATCAATTGCGCTCAACTCGCTGAACTAAATATACAGAAGTCACTTAACACTGTAGCTGTCAGCTATCGTAAATCAAGAACTGATAAACTCATATATGAAATACTCAACACATTCAACTTGCGTTTAACCTTCTATGTTACTGTAAACCGAAGGAAAACTTACATACATTCATTAACTGATAAGCAAAGTTCATGTAACAGATAACAGATAGCAAATAAGTAAAGCACAATCACATGGAACAGTCACACAACACACGGATGTTACGTGGTTCACTTCCAGGAGGGAAGCTACGTCCACGGGAACTGTGCTTGTATTATATCTTGAGAGAGTAAACACAGTTTTGCTGCAACTTCTTATGCAGCTTGAGATCTTCTGGGAAACTCCACGCACACAGCTGGGAGCCCTTCTCCTAGATCTCTTCTCTTCCTATAATTCCTTCTTCTTACAATATACCCTTCTCTCTCTCCCAATCCCTGCAGATTGTTACATTCATGCTCAAGGAGCCGACTACTGGTTATAGTAAGATGACTACAGATGTAACGACAGAACCAGAGCTCGACTCTTCCTCAATGTCTCACAATACTGACGATAACTAGTAATAACCAAGAAAACCCAACTAACTAACTAACTCTCTAACCCTTCATAATACAAAATACATGCTTAAATAGGTGGCCCGAAGGTCTCACCGTGATACAAAACTGTGGGCCTATCCTCGGTCGCTCCCCTTGTGTCCTTTATCTTTAATACCTCGCCCCGTTGCTCCTTCTCCATTTATGAGGGTAGCTGAGCCCTCCTGTCGTCGTCGCTACCTTAAATGCAGTGGTTGAGCTCTCTTCTCAGCCGCTTCAGGTACTATTTCCTTTGACTTCCTTGTTTCGACCGCCGCGATTTTCGGCCCCCGATCCATGGCAGGAAATGCGCTACGACATCGTACCTTTATCGCATCTCTTATATCACTAGCTTATCGGCATCGCCAAAACTGTCTTTCCTCCATAAATTGTCCATCTTCTACCCAAAAATAACAGCTTTTCCTGTAGCTGCAGGGCCCTGCTCCAACAGTCTTCTTTCAAATATCTCAAAATTGATATTCATCACAAGCTGAATTGTAACTATAACATTGAGAAAAGGATTAATGGAGGGTGGAAAACTTATTTTGGTCTTGAAAACAATTAATCTTATGATGTGGGATAAAAAGAAGTTCCTTTCTTAAGCTCTCTTTACTCCCGTTATCTTGTACAATTGTGAAGTTTGGGGCTGCAGCATCTCCAGAGAGTCCTTGAGAAATATTGTGCAAATACAAAAGTGTTTTATAATGTATAATCTCAAAATTAAAAGCAATAAACCCTATCATATTATGCTAATAGAAGTGGAACACCACCCCATCGAGAGCATCACTATGACTAGGTACCTGATGTACAATACATGTTAGATTTTTATCTTTCAAGCTAGCATTATGATCTTAGGATCTTTAACTGAGAGAATGACATGCACAGCAATAAACACAAGAGACAAGAGACACAAATAATTTTCCTCGGGGAAACCATAAAGGATAAAACCCCGCAACTTCCTCAGAGATAGAATCAACACCAAAAGTAAAACCCAAAAACATAAAGATGATCTCTCGACAACAGTAGTCTCTCTCTTGTCCCAACAACTTCTCTCTCTCACTCATGCGCCCCAATGAGTGAGTGTGTGTGTGATAAATAGAGAGGCTCACTCTCTATTTATATTCTTTCATTCACTTAATGTCCACTCCAACATGTCGGCCTCACTTATCAATTACTTACTAGAGCCGACATCTCTAGGAGAGTCTAATAACCCTAGTGCCCCACAACATGTGGGGACTTTGCCCCTCCGACCAACAAGGAGGGTTATCCTTAACAAAATGGTGGGGAATATTTCCCTGACTTACAATAACTCACCTAGGATCGACTTCTCTAGGATAGTCTAATAAGCCTAGGGCCCCACAACTGCGGGGACTTTAACCTTTGATCAATAGGAGGGTTACCCATAATGACTTGACATGACTTGTTCACATTATAGAAACTCCTGATCGGAACATCGGGGCATGACATGACTCAATTACATTACAAAAACTTCCCGAAATAAACATTGGGTACAATATACAAGTGATTACATTTTGAAGTTACAATTAGTATGTCAACACTCCCTCTCAACTAGGAATTTATTCTCTCGACACAATTTATCAGCACAAGTCTTCGTCTCTATATCATCTGGATCATCATTGAGTTCTCATCATCTTCAAGTCATCTTCATCTGGATCTGGATCATCACTCGATCTGGATCATCATCGGTGGATCTAGATCACCACTCAATCTGGATCATCATTGAGTCTAGATCATCACTCAATCTGGATCATCTCTGCTAGATCAACATTATTGGATCTAGATCATCACTTGATCTGGATCATCATGGTTGGATCATCATCACTAGATCTAGATCATCACTGCTGGATCATCATCATTGGATCTGGATCATCATCACTAGATCTGGATCATCACTGGGTCATCATCACTGGTGATATATCATGATTATTCTCGTCACAGGAAGTTCTACAGAGCCATCCCTTTTTCATGCTGGTTGTAGGCCTATCCTCCATGTAGGTCTTCTTCAACACTTATATCTAACCCTAAGTCAGAATGGCCCTCCCAGCATTTACATCTGACCTTCACTCGTCAGAAAGGCATGCCAAACACTCACATTAGACCATGAGAGGAACACATCCACCATCATGTCAGAATGGCCCAACCCTCACATCTGACCATGGAAGGAACTTAATCCTCTCACCATGTTAGAATGGCCTAGCCCTTACATCTGACCATGGAAGGAACTTAATCCTCTCACCATGTCAGAATGGCCCAGCCCTTACATCTTAACATGGAAGGAACTTAATCCTCTCACCATGTCGGAATGGCACAGCCCTTACATCTGACCTTGACTCATCAGAAAGGCTCTAAGTCCCAGACTGAGGGTTCCTGGTAACTGACCAGGTGCCTCCATTCAGAGAATGGAAACATCCCTTATATCTGATCAAGTGGGAACATATCCCTCAATCACATCAGAATGGCCCTGCACTTATATCTGATCATGTGAGACTACATCCCACAGTCATGTCAGAATGGCCCTCAGTTCCAGACTGAGTATTCCTGGTAACTGACCAGGTACCTCCATTTAGAGAATGGAAACAACCCTTATATCTGATCAAGTGGGAACATATCCCTCAATCACATTAGAATGGCCCTGCACTTATATCTGATCATGTGAGACTACATCCCATAGTCATAACAGAATGGCCCTCAGTCCCAGACTGAGTATTCCTGGTAACTAACCAGGTACCTCCATTCAGAGAATGGAAACAACCCTTATATCTGATCAAGTGGGAACATATCCCTTAATCACATCAGAATGGCCCTGAACTTATATCTGATAATGTGAGACTACATCCCACAGTCATATCAGAATGGCCCCCAGTCCCAGACTGGGTATTCCTGGTAACTGACCAGGTACCTCCATTCAGAGAATGGCCACAACCTTTAGATCTCATCATGTAGGAACCAATCCTACAGTCATATCAGAATGGATCAACACTCATATCTAACATGGAAGGAACCAAACCTCTCACCATGATAGAATGGCTCAACTCTTACATCTGACCATGGAAGGAACCTAATCATCTCACCATGTCAGAATGGATCATGGACTCATCACTTCCCCTTGGAGGGAACCTCGATTTGGAGAACACCAAGCTTATCCCTGAAGTACTCAAACTTCACTTTGGCCAATGGATTAGTCAACACATCAGCTATTTTTTCATCATCGCAACATATTGGAGCTTCACTACTCCTCTCTGCACCATATCCCTGATATAATGATACTTGATCTTGATATGCTTTGACTTGTCATGGAACACCGAGTTCTCCAAAACTTCACACAAATCTGGTTGTCACAATATATACAAGTAGCATCTAATTGGAGATCAAATAAATTAGACAGTAGCTTCCTCAGCCATACTGCCTCACAACTAGATGAACAAGCTGCGACATACTCTGCTTCAGTTGTACTCAGTGCCACACGGGATTGATTCCTGCTAAACCAAGAGATCACACCTGATCCCATACTAATGCAACACTCTGAAGTGCTCTTCCTATCAATGGCACTACCTGCCCAATCTGAATCAACATAACCTTCCAGGTTAATCTTTTGATTCGCCTCATACTTGAGCCCATAATCGACTATACCCTTCAGGTACCTCAGAATATGCTTTGTAGCAATCAAGTGAACATGTCTCAGATCTATCAGGAATTGGCTCAAGGTGTTCATAGCAAAGCAAACATCTAGTTTCATATTCGTCAGGTACATCAGGGACCCAATCATCTAACGATACATCATGGAATCAATCGACTCTGATGAAGCAACACTCAGTAGCTTTAGATTCGATGTCGTAGGTGTGTTCATGGTCTTGCAGTCTGTTATCTCCCAGAATAAATTTATTTTGATAGGATGAAGAAATCAAGTCATGTTATGAAATATTTAACGATGACTAACAAATTGAGGGTCTCTGGTTTTGCTATATTTGAGAAAATTGGAAGTTTTAGCTTTCAGTGGCTTAGGCGGGGTTCTTAACAACTCATTAGCCACCGAAAATATTTGTTTCGGCAGCTAACAGTTTAACGCAAGATAAAGGTTAGCCACCGAAAGCTGGCCCGATTGATTAAATGGTAAAATCACTTTCGGTGGCTTAGGCGAGACTTCAAACAGCTCATTAGCCACCAAAAAGTGTTGGTTTTGGAAGCTTGGTGAACAGTCGAAGAAGGGCGTTAACCATCGAAAGTAGGTAAAAGGCGTTGGGGAAAAAGTGGTTTCAGTGGCTTAGGAGAAATCTTTGATGGTTCATTAGCCACCGAAAGGTCAGTCTTTCTGTGGTTAAAAGGGATATCCAGAGAGACCACTATTCACCGAAAGCCAATTTTTTTGGAAAATGGTTTCAATGGCTTGGACGAATAGGTCAGCATTTCATTAGACATCGAAAGCATTGTTTTCAGTGGCTAGAAGAAAAATTCCTGAGGGCCCTTAACCGCCAAAAAGGTAAAAAGAAGAAACAATTAGAAACTTATCAAATCAGGGCCGTTAGCAAAACAACGATCATCAAAGGGAATGATAAACCACCGTAAAGACAGGAGGCTGCATCAAGGCATAAGGAAATGAGTGAGGAGGTCGTTGTTAAGCTGATAAGGATCGATGTGATTTGAAACCCTCATTTCCCTCCATCTGTCCAAAGAACTGCAGACGATCCCCACTGGGTATCTAGGTTGATTTTAACATGATTGCTGGGCAAGGGGTCTCGAAAAAATCAACTAAAACCATCACCCTCTGACCTAAGCATCACTCATGAAGTTGAAAGCCCTCATAATTAGTGCCCATTCTTTAGTACATTCCACCTTTGACTTTAGGAATTATCACCACTAGAAAACCATCTCTGAGAAGTAGCCTACTAAAAACACTATTCCTTAGAACTTGAATTGATTGTTGTAGGTACCCAGGAGTGACATTTAGCAAATGAAGAAGGGAGGGCCTACTCTCAGGAAAGAGTTGGGAGACATCAGCTACTTGGAGGCACATCCAAAAATATGTCAGTTGTTCAAGGATGCTAGATGCTATAAGTTTTGTGAGAAGATTCAAGGTTCACACCAGCAGGTGGCTGAGGCATTTGCTCTCTCTTTCGATGACTCCAAGGCAGTCATAGGTAAAGAATAATTTCTGATAGATGAAACCGTAATTGCTGAAGTGACTTAACTCCCTTGCACAGGAGAGAAGTGGTTTAAAACCACCATTCCAAAGGATGTAGAGTTCAGATCTTATCTGAAGCCTGAACATAGAGGAATGGTGTGTAAGAAAAATGTACCATCCTCCTGGCTAGAAGAGAGGTGGAAGCCATTGCTGGAGGCCATTGTGGTCTACATAATTTGTGAAGGGAGATACAACAGGGCCATGATTTATGATTTTAAATTGATGAACCACTTCACAAGAAAAATCCCACTGAATTTAAATTTCTACTTACACAGAAGCTTGGGAAAAATGGCACACCAGGTGAAGACTCTGCCAACCAAGATTGCTGGAAGACTGTCTCATCATGGTCTTATCCAAATATTGATCAAAGAATTGTTGAAGAGGAGAAATATGGCATGGGCTTATTTCTTGTTTTGGAATGGTTTTGAAATAGGCCTACAGACAGAAGAAAAGGGGAAGTCTCCTTCGAAAAAGTCTAGCACACCAAGGAGTGGGAAAAGAAAGAGAAGGGATATATCCCCAACAACATCAGAACAGCCTCCTTCCTCTTTCAAATCCAAGAAGGTCAAAAGGAACATGGATTTTAGTGAAAGGGCTAGGAAGTTACATCACACAGTGGGAACATTCTGAACCTGACCTATTCAAATTCAGAAGAGGAAAAAGAGGAAGGTGCTGACCTAGCATTGCAAGTTGTAGCAGATATTGAAGGACCCCCATCACCTACACCAAAAGAGAAAGATGAATCAGTAGAGAAGGTTTCCTCTAGCAAGCCCAAGACACAAAGGATAAATCAGTTGCTGAGGCAAGTGTATGAGATGGAAATTTTAGAAAGAGAGATAAACAATAACAATGCTATATTGACCAAGAGGAATAAGAAGTTGCATAATTCTTTCTTGGAGATGAGAGGAAGATACATATTTCTCAAAACAAGAAACCTAAGATACATGAAGGACAACACTAAGCTGTACATAATGATTAGGCTTCAGAGACTGCAGCTGAAGGAGGCCAAGCCAAACCCTAGCACTCACCTCACATTGAAAACCCTAGCTGAAGCTGCAGTAAGCCTTCAACCTCCAGAATTAAGCCACGATGTTGTTAACCTTCCTAACATAGAGCCTAGTGAATAAGAAAGATAAGCAAACCAACTTGAAAGAAAATTTTTGGAGGTGGCTTAAGTGTTTTTGAAGAACAGGAATTTCAGTGGCTTAGGGGGATGCCGAGGCAGTTCATTAGCCACCGAAAGCATCGCTTTCAGCAGCTAATAGTTCCGATATTTTGGCCTCTTAACCACCGAAAGAAAATAGAGGCATAGGATTGAATTTTTGGCACGAAGGACCAGTTTTGGGCAAACATGAATAGCTCAAGAACAAAGTATAAAGATGAAGGACGCTGAAGAAAACATCAGGGAAGGTATGCTTTAGTTTTTAAAGTGACATAAAAGAAGAAAAGGTCACCAACACTTAACTGTCTAAGTAAAATAATGACTTATCCAGTAGAGGACTAGTGGAAATGGTTTCCAGTACTTACTTTAGTTATCAGAAGGTTCAAACAGTGAATGAGTTCGACATTTAGTTAGACTTGTAGTCAAATTAGGGTTTTTGACCTAATTATGCAAAAACAATTATTTTGTCTACTTTTAGTAAATCAGATCCAATTTTTCAGGATTTAAATATTTTTGTAAAGGCTATAAATCCTAAGACTTATTTAATTGAAAGGGTTCGACCTCAGGGACTTGTAGACCATTACTATTGTCAAGCTTCTCATATTGCTCATGACCTAATTCAAGCTCTTTTGCTATCATATGTTCAGCTTCCATTTTCTATCTATTCTGTGCTTATGCTTGAATGTGTTATTCAGGTTTATTGATGTATGATAGCTGTCATCCTATTGGCATATTGATTATTTGAATTATAAGTATCTTCCTTGTTATGATTAGCCATCTATATATATCTGTTTTATGTATGAATCTGCCAGCATGATAATTTCTCCATCTTTGCACCATATTATCAAACCCCTGAACAGTGGTAGTTAGAAGCCTTATCCCCGATTGAGTTTCATGCATGTATTGAGAGTGTGAAGTTCTATAGGTTACCTGACTTGATCCATTTAAAAAACCATAAAAACATTTAAGTTACCAGGCATCCTCGAGCTACAACCTAGAGGAGTTTCCTGGAGTGATAACAAATTGGCACCATTGTTGGGGAGAGGAGATTGAAGCTTAGCTTCCCTGGGAGACGACATAAATATTGCATTGATGATAGAAAAAGTCTGGACACTATTCTGGTTGTAATCATATATTTGGCGAATCCATTGAAATAAGGTGGCTTCAAGAAGACCAAGTACCAGAGCAAACCCTCAAGGGCCACCAGCAACGCCTGTTTCAGATCCAGAAGAGATTCCGAGAAGAGCTAGGGATTCATTAAGGCAAACCAACAGTGTTGCAAAGGAAGCTACATTAGGTATTTCAATAAATATTTCTGCTGTTATTTCTTCTGCTGAAACATTTAATTCTTAGGAATTTATAAATACATCAGAAAACCTTAGGGTTTGGGTATCTTCAAGCACTGGTGCTTGTGAATATCCAATCCCTAGTGATTCCACTGGGATAAGTTTACCACCATCACCTTTTTAGCTACTACCTACATGAGTACTACCTTCCTCCACCCTTTCCATACCCATTTCCAACATGGATGCCCCTCTAACCAAAATGGAAAGGATCCTGGTAGCTAGGTATTCCCCCCTGAATTTGCCTAACCCCATCTTGGCCATGCTCACTGGAGACTATCTCAACTACATGCCTAAATTTACAAGAGAGGGAGATTTCACAACTGAAGAACATCTAGAGACATCCTACAGTTATGTTGAGAACATCAATATGAACAAGAAGATGTGTGCACTAGGGTTTTTGTGCAAAGCCTAGATGGTCAGGATAGGAAATGGTTCAAAGAACTGCCTGTTGGATCAGTAGCAGGAATTGAAGCCCTAGATGACATCTTTCTAAAGCATTAGGGAGAGAGGAGAGACCACCTCTATTATATCATCGAGTTTAGAAACTTGAAAAGAGAGAATGGGGAGTCTGTCTCCAACTTCACCAAGAGGTTCAACAATATGTACAGCAATATCCCCACTGAGATCAAGCCCACTGATACCTCGGACAAAATAACTTATGCAAATTCCTTTGACTCTGATTTCTGCCTGCTTCTCAGAGAGATAAGGTCTTCCTCCTTATCACTCATGTAGGATGCTTCCCTAGAGGTAGAATCTAACATTGTGGCATCTAAGAAGGTCAAAGGAAAGATAGATAGGAAGAAGCAGCTAGTAGACCCTCTTGGGACTTCTTCATCAGAGAATAAGATTGACAAAATGACCAAACTATTAGATAACTTGACTGCTGAAATGTCTAAACTAAAGGACCGAGGACAGATACCTGTGAGGGGTAAAGGGCCAAGTGATTTTGTTCCTCGAAACCCTAATTTTGTTCCTTATAGAGGAGGCAACCCCCCAGTTCAGATCCTCAGAAGGAAAAGGAATCAATGAGAAGATCAGAGAATCAGAGCTCCTTTTCAGAATGTTATACTAGAAGAAGAACCAGAGTTCATTGAGGAAGAAGGAGAGGCTGAAGACAACATCTACTGCATGGAAGATGAAGTTAACTATTCTTTTCTGACACAAGCATAATATGAGGAAGCCCTAATTGATGAGCAGATCACTGAAGAAGTAGTATATCAGGCAGATGGTCAAGGAGGGTATAATATGAGGTCCAGGTTGGTTTCTCCCCCTAAGAATAATGATGTTCCTGTAAAGCAGCCTGCTGCACTAGCTAAAAATGATACTATTTAACCAAAGAAAATGGTTGTCATTCCCAAACCATTGCAAAAACTAGCACCTTCATCAAGCCCTGATCATGTCCAAATCAAAGCTCCAGTACATGAGGTAAGGTTTCCTGATAGATTGCATTATTATTTCAACCTTGAGTTAGAGATTCAGAAATTGAAGATACCTTTCCCTTTAATCAAGCTAATGAAAAATGATGCATTCAAATCTTCCATACTGAATTCTCTTTAGCCAAAGATACATATTGATACTAACTTTGTCAATCTATAAGATGATAAATCTATTGTAACCCTAGGCCCTATGATCGAAGACCTAAAGGATTCATGCCCACCTTTCTACATATCCTTGAATATCCATGATAACATCCTTCATAACTGTCTGCTGGACTCAGGAGCGTCCCATAACCTAATTCCAAAAGTTGTGATGGATGAGCTTGGTATTAGAATTACAAAACCATACCATGATTTGTTCTCCTTTGACTCCAGAAAGGTCAAGTGCTTGTGCCTCATCAAAGACCTTATTGTAAATCTATCTCAGCTACCTTCAAAAAGAATTATGATGGACATTGTAGTGGCTGATATCCCTCCTAAATTTGGTCTCTTGATGTCTCGATCATGGAGTAAAAGGATAGGTGGAACCCTTCATATGGACCTTACATATGCTGCAATAACAATGTTTGGAAGGGAGACCAAGAGGTTTTATAGAGAGAATCAACTTGCCTACATCATAATCAATGAAAGGAATTTAGTGAACCACCCCATCTACACAGTAGACACTGATTTTGCGTCATGCATTCTGCAAATAGATGATTCTCAGCAAACACCAGTCCAGCTTACCAATCCCACCTGTCAGTAGCCCGAAGAAGTGACCATAGTAGTCTAGAACATGTATTTTTATGGGGATAGCACTCAAAACTCAACAGGTGCAGGTGTAGTATTGATCTCTCCATCCAAAGAGAATATTCATCTGTCTTATAAGCTCGATTTTAAAACCACTAACAATATAGCAGAATATGAAGCCTTGCTGTTAGGAGTGAAAGTTGCCAAGGAAATGGGGATCATGTGCATGAAGATATTTGGAGATGTAGACCTTATTATACAGCAGGTCAACAACACCTTTCAAGAAAAAAATGTTAGACTAAAGGCTTACAGGGACGAGGTAAGGAAACTCAAAGTCTCCTTTATGTTTTTTGAACTGTCATATATACCTAGGGCTTTGAATCACTTGGATGATTCCCTGGCTATCTCTGCAAGTCTGTTTGTTCCTCCTTTACCTCCTAAACTCAGTTATGATATTCAGGTCAAGTACAGACCTTCCCTGCTAGATAATGTAAAATTTTGGAAGGTGTTTCAGAATGATGATGAGCTTAGTAAATTCCTTCAGCTAGTAGATGAATTCTCTGATATGCATATAGACCAGGAATACCTAAACATGGAAGAATCCCAATAGCTCAAGTTGAAAGATAAAGTAGTTGATCAGAATATTGTTCAATTACCCAACAATTATATACCTCGGGGTATGGTACCCCTAGAAGAGCTTTTTGATCATAATGACATCCCTCTCAAGCCTGCCAAAAAGGAGCAAGACCTTGTTGTCCAAGAGAAAAAGATAGGTATCCAAAGCCATCCAAAACTTGTAAATCTGTCCACCGAGTTGACTGTTGATTAGAGGTCCAAATTTTGTGGCCTAATAAAAGAATTTGCTGATATCTTTGCTTGGGAGTACAGTGACCTGAAAACCTATGACCCCAATATCATCCAACATAGGATTCCTTTGGAGAAGGGCACCATCCCTTTCAAACAGAAGCTGATATCCATCAATCCTATCCTACTACCTATAATTGAAAAATAAATCAATAAGCTCCTCAAAGCCAAATTCATAATTCCCCTAAGGTATTCCAAGTGGATTGCAAACTTAGTGGTGGTAAGGAAGAAGAACGGGGAGATTAGGTTATGTGTGGATTTTACAAACCTGAACAAGTGCTCCAAAAAGGACAACTATCCACTACCCAAGATGGAACACATGTTGCAAAGAGTCTCAGGGGCTAGTGTCATGTCATTTCTAGATGGTTTCTCTGGATACAACCAAGTTGCTGTGCACCCTAATGACCAAGAGAAGACTACTTTTACCACTCCCTGGGGCACTTTCATGTATGCCAAAATTCCATTTGGGCTGATGAATGTTGGGGCCACTTTTTAGAGAGCCATGGACCTAGATTTTGTAGGATTGAAAGATAAATTTGTGCTTATATACCTGGATGACCTAATTGTTTACTCTCACAGTCATCATGAACATTTGCAGCATTTGAGGAGGGTATTTCTGAAATGCAGGAGGTTTGGGATATCATTCAACCCTAAGAAGTCCCAATTTGCACTCAGTGAGGGGAAAATCCTAGGTCACATAGTCTCAACTGAAGGTGTGAAGATTGATCCAGTTAGGGTTGAAGCAATCCAAAAGCTGTCCATACCTAGGTCAAAATGGGATATTCAGTCCTTTTTGGGTAAGATCAATTTTGTTAGGAGGTTCATCCCTAACTTTCCTGGGCTGGTAAAACACATAACATCTATGTTGAAAAAGGATGCAGAAATAAAATGGACTAACCAAGAAAGAAGCTCTTTCGAAGACATCAAGAAGGCTATCATGGAAGCCCCAACCATGATTAGTCTAGACTACACCAAGGGTTTCTTCATCTTCTCCTTTGAATCCTATGACATAGTGGCACACAATAGGATTTGAACTCGAAATCTGACATCAGAATCCAACGTCATCCGACATTTCATACGGATATGTCGGACAACAATCACTGAAAAGAATGCTGATCAAAATTTTTTTATAGCGCCATCAGATATCCGACACAACAGGCGTCGGATATCCAACCCCTAGAGTGTCGCATATCTGACCCTTAAGTGTCAGATCTCCAACGGTCGATTGTCAGATATCCGACAGTATAATTTCGGTTAACCAACGGTCTGTGAACCCAATAGTGTCGGATCTTCGACCCTTAACCATCGGAGATTCGATGAGATGTATAGGTTTTTTTTTTTAAATGTAAGGTTTACATGATTTTAAATTTATGGTACCATATTTTCAATGGTAACTATGTTCAAGGTGTCGAATATCTGACGCATGGCCGTTATAAATATAAATTGTTTTAAACATTTCGACATGTTTGTTGTAGAAGCGACGGATGATTTGCGAAAATTATTTGTTCCTCGACGGACGTTTTCAGGAATTGTTTTATTCTTCAATGGGCGGTTGTGGGAAATTTTTTTTTCATCGATAGACAGTTTGCCAGGATTTTTTTATTCTTTGACTTCTCTTTGTTTGAGAAAATTTTGATGCGTGGAACTTGATTTTTTAAGACAACTGATTATATTCATTAACAAAGTTTGTGACAAAATGTCAAATAGAAATATTCCGGATCCAAATGAAGACAATCGACAATTGCTTGCTAGACTATGGGATGCAGCAAAATGAAGGGGTGATGGAAAATGTTATTGTCCATGTACTCAATGCAGGGGATTTAAGAGGAGAATAATATTGATCTCAACAGCCACAAAACATTGCAGGGAACATGGACACGCTGAGGGGGGGAATGAATATCGTCCATTTGTAGGTTTAGCATTATAAAGTTTATTATATTCATTTTTTTTGGTAATTGTATGTATTATTTTCATTTTTCATATATTAATATATATCTATTGATGTTTCCATGTATTTATATTAAAGGAAAGACACCCTATAGCATATCATCTAGAGGAAGTGCTTTCAGAACAAGTTTAGGATTAGGATCATGGAGCGTGTATGTTTAATGGAGAACAAGTGAATGATCATATTGAACAAGATGATCATACCAATAATGTAATTGAAGATGATGGTACAAATACATTGATCCATGATTCATTTAACGTTAGAATGGATGATGGCGATGACGTTGATAATGAAAATGATGATGACTTTGATGATGTTCATGATATACCTCTTCTTGATAAGTCATATGAACCCCTTTATGAAGGCTCCAAAACAAATATTCTCTCTACTGTATTGTTGATAATGAACTTTAAGGTTATGAATGGTATTTCAAACATTGCAATCACATGGATGCTAAGGTATGTAAAATAATCCATCACATATATAGGATCGTGATAAAGTTTATTTGTATTCCTCTAATAATTGTATTGTTAACTCATTATTGATCATCGTATGGATGAAGCATGTTTCGTTAATATTATTTATTTATTACATTAACAATTTTTTTAAATTTTTTTGTAGCCTGATAGCTGAATTTTTGTTACCACCATCAAATATTTTACCTCGCACATATCGAGATTTATCTTCCATCATGAAAGAGATTGGAATGCATTATGAAGCAATTCATGCATGCCTCAATGACCATGTTATATATTATAATCAGCATGAATTTGCAATAGTATGTCTGAAATGTCATGTAAGTAGATATCGTACAGATAAAGTAACAAAAAAGGTGTCTTAGAAGGTTCTTCGTTATATTCCCATCATTACACGTTTGCAACGACTATTCAGGTGCAAAAAAATAGCGTAGTTTATGGATTACCATGGTAGGAACATAATTCAAGATGATGTTATCCGAATGCCTGCAGATGGTTCTGCTTTTAGAGATATGGAGGAAAAGTGGCCTCACTTTAAATAAGAACCACGCAATCTTAGGATTTATTTGGCAGCAGATGGCGTTAATCCATTTGCACAGATGAAATCCATTTACATGGTGTGGCCTATTTTTTATTATTATCAACGATAACATTCCTCCATGGTTGTCAATAAAGAGGGAGCACATAATGTTGTCGATGATTATTCCAAGTTTTTTTGTCGAAAACTATTTTATTTACAATGTAGTTGTGGCATATTATTTGTCGTATTATGTTTCTTAATTTCATATATATATCTATTATTTTACTCTTGTGCATGGTTTATATATCTTATTGGTTCTCATAATGATATATTTTATATGTACTTCAAATGAATCATGTAAGTTCCAAGTCAAAGATATGAATGTATACATTGAACCTCTTATAGATGAGCTACTGAAGTTATGGAATGGAATAACTATGTATGACGTATCTAGACCAATACAACAAAGGAAATTTCAATTCCATGCAATGGTTGTATGGACAATACACGATGCCCCTGGGTTAATTTTATTTTGTGGTTTGTAATTTTAAGTTCCACTTTAATTGCTTTTAATGATATGGAGTAGTTAGAGTAGTTTATATATGAATATATTTGACATAGATATTCCATATCTAAATATTGTAGGTCTTTAGACAAAGAGTAAATTTGCATGTCTAGTTTGTGGTCCTAAGATAAAATCTCGTCATTCAAAAAACTTAAGAAAGGAGGTGTTTGATGAGTATAGGAATTTCCTCTCTAAGAATCACAGGTATAGAACAACTGAAAAAAATATTTTCAATGGGAAGCAGAAGAATGCATTAAAACCACGGAGAATGACACCTCACCTTTGGAAGATGCAATACAATAGAAATCGTCATCATGGTACATATGGATCATCATATATGAATTGTTATGTATTTTAATTTTTATTGTGAGTTGTTTGCTGTAGTGGCCATATTTGATTTATGATGTAATTTATTTATAAACTAATATTCATGATGTCCATCATGATCATGAAGGAATTAATGGGCTTCCACGAGGAATGAAAAGTTATCCTATTCAATTCAGCAGGTTTCCCTACTATGAGCACCTACAAATTGCTCATTTGTTTGATACAATGCATATTGGAAAGAATGTTACTGAAACCTTATGGATACTACTAGAGCTAAGGAGGGAGAAAGATAAACTTGTGAAAGCTTGCAAAGACATTCAAGAAAGCAACCATGCAATCAAAGACGTCATCCAATTTCATACCAACGGAGAACAAGTTAATATAAATTCAATTCCATGGATGTTTACGGAGCAACAAAGCAATGTTGTCAAAGAAGTAATGCGGAAAATTAAATTTCCCACTGGATTTTGTGCAAACTTGAAGAATATCATAACCAAAAAAGGTGATTTTGCGGGGGTCAAAAAACATGATTGGCATGTCTTCATCAAGGTAGTTATTATTGTTATGTCCATATATATATATTTTTTCTTATGTGTATACTCTTTGTTTAATAAATGGCGTGGTTTGTATATTGATACAGTATGTTCTACCTCTCTCTCTCACGGACAACTTCGACAACAATGTCAAACAAGTTATATATAATATTGGTAAATACATGAGGTAACTAGCGATTACTTGCATGTGCTTAGTGTTTCTTTAATTCTCCATATAATTTATATTTTTTTTTGTGCACTATTTCAGCATATATTGTAATTTAATGTTTATTTTTGTTAAATATCGTTATTGGTTTGCGTCACTTGTAGATGGTTGACATCTAAAGAAATATATAAAGAAGATATAAAGTATCGGAGGAGAGAAATTCCTCATCTCATGTGTGAAATGCAGAAGCATCTACCATCGACATTTTTCAATGCATAGGAACACTACCTCATACACCAAGTTGAGTTGTGTGGACCTATGCACTCAAGGTCCATGTGGATGGTTGAGAGGAACTTGAAATTTATGAAGGGTTTGGTGAGACAACAAGCACATGCGGAGGGTTCTATGATGGAAGGATATATGGTATACCAAAACATGTTGTATGTTAGTGAGTATCTTTCTATTTTAGTGTCAAAGCTAAATTTACGTCGCATTTGTGATCCGGACTCCAATAACAAATTTGAAGGGGAGAAACTGAAGGGGAAAGGTAGATTGAGGAAGCTGAAAGGTAATTATTAGCTAGTGGATGTTTATTATATCATTCATATTCTAATTGTATTTTCTAGTCATAATTGCTTCAATTAAGAGAATATACTTTGTTTAGGAGATTTACACCTTTCTTTCATTTTAATGGTTATTGTCATTAAACAGTCGGTCGAGAATGGGATGCATTTCATTTATACATCACAAACAATCTTGACTGGATGAAGGTATGGATTGAACAATGCGCACAGTTGGGTCATGGAATATCATGGGAAGGTGTGGCTTCATTGGCAAAAGAAGCACAACGCAATGGAGATAACAATCTAACAGAAACGGAAATCGATTTGGCATATGGTGTAAAAGACAAAATGGCAAGCATATAATTAATCAATCCCTCTAAATCTTTTATTTTGCAAATTACTTTTTGAAGTACATGTTCTTCTTTTCCATGTATTGTTGCATAAGGACTGAATGGTTGTGTAATCTTTTCGTGTATTGCTTATTGCAAGTAAAACACCATAAGGATATGGTCTGCAATGGAGGTAGATATCGAATCAAAAAATTGGATGAAACAAAGAAAACATCAAATTTTGGGGTTTCGGCTGTCTTTGAGGTTACCAATGTTTCATCTAGAACTGACAAACATCCAGAAGTTTGAGAAAATTGATACTATGGGTATTTGGAAGATATTATACAGTGTGACTTTAAATCCTTTAAGGTAGTTCTATTCATTGTCAAATGGTACAGGTTATGATTGAATCAACATGATCCCGATAGAACTATTATTGAACATGATAATGGATTTACCATGGTAAACACAAGGTTGTTTGAGCCAGGAACAGAGCCTTATGTTCTTCCAAGCCAATGCCAACAAGTATTTTAATCAGAGGTTCCAGGTAAAGCGGGATGGTCATTTGTTGTGAGACACGATCCAAGGGGAAGGCCAGTAAAGCATAGCCTAGATGATGGTAATGAAGAGGGTTCTCTGGAAGAAGAATATGATTACAAAGAGAATGATCAACATGAGTTAGTTGACGATGATGATCCAACAGAAGATGTCCAAGAAATAGTTGAATCAAATGATGTAGTAGACAATGCCGATGAAGATTATTTCGACGATGACACGATGAGCATAACTAATGATGATGACGATGATGATATGTCCAATCCTTACAATGTTGACTATGTATCTGATGATACAGATGATGACTTGGATGAAGAAAACGATGACATGGATGAAGAAGATGATGAAATATATTGAAAGGTAAATATTTAATTAGAACTATTATTTTATCTTATTTTTTAAAAAGAGTTACAAACATCATCACCATCACTGACACCATCATCATCATCATCATCATCATCATCATCATCATTTTCATCATCGACATCAACATCATAATCATCATCATAATCAACAACCTCTTCATCATCATTGTCATCATTATCATCGTCATCCTCATGATGATGATAATCAACATCATCAAGATCATCATCATCATCATTTTCTTCATCGTTGTCAACAACATCATAATCATCATCGCCATTAACATCATCACCATCAACATAATGTTCATCATCATTGTCATTGTTGGAATCAACATCATATCATCATCATCATCATCATCACCATCATTATCGGCGTCGTCATCTTCATGATCGTCGTCTTCATCATTATCATCATCATCATGGTCTTCATCATCATCGTCGTCATCATCACACATCGTCATATTCATATTTACACATCATCATCTTCATAGTCATCATCATAAGGAAATCTTCATCATCGTTGTCTTCATGATCAACATCACCATCATCATCATCGTCGTCGTCGTCGTCATCCTCATGATGATGATAATCATCATCAATATCATCATCACCGTTATCATCATCTTCATCATCATCGTCATCATCATCATCGTTATCCTCATGATCATCGTCATCATCATCATCATCATCACCATCATCATCATCTTCATCATCATCGTCATCATTATCATCGTCATCCTCATGATGATGATAACCATCATCAACAACATCATCATCATCATCATCTTCATGATCATCGTCATCTTCATGATCATTGTCATCATCTTCATGATCATCGTCATCGTCTTCATCATTGTCATCTTCATGATCATCAAAGCTAAGGGATGGGAGGGAGGTAATTGTTTCACTTTATTTGGTTGATATTTTTAAATATCCCCAACTTTATGTGTTTTCACAAACCATAAAAAATAGTAATATTTTTGTTGCAAGAGAAGATAATAATAATAGAGTAATATGATAACTTATAATAATTATAACAGTTTTTAAGATATGATTTTATAATATTATAATGGAAAGCATTGAACTCGAACTTTTTGTGTAGCTAGGTTCTACCCTAGTTGTCACTAGCTTGACTCACATGCTCAACTTTTCAATCATCCTTCAAAGATATATTTTCATTTATCCAAGATAGGTATGTGTCGTTATGTAGATGGTTCTTCCCTCATTAATGTGAAGGTTCTTTATTCAAGTTAGGATGTTTTTCTTCCTCTTAGGTTTGCATCCCTTTATTGAACATATATTTGGGACCCATAGTTCTAGAAGTCGAGGAATCTATTAGATATAAGAAGTATTTCAAGGATACAAAAAATTCCTTTCATTTTATTGGCTATATCAAACAATTTCCTTCTCATCACTTTTTGATTGAAAGGTTTGCGAGTATTATGCAATTTTTTTCGAAAATGAATATCTAAAGTAAACTAAGTTTTACTTATTATTAATGTTGGTGGATTACAAAACAGGTATCTTTGAAGTACAATAAGTTTTACTTATTCTTAATGTTGGTGAAAAGTTCATATCACTACCTATATGTGGATATGTGTAGAAATTTACCTTTCGAAAGACTACCATAGGACATGTTGTTAGAAGCCATTGACTATGTTGTTGTTAGGACATGATGATGATGAGGAGGAGGAGGAGGGTCATGATGATGATGAGGAGGGTCATGATTATGAAGATGATGACGACGATGATGATGATGGTGATGATGATGATGATGAAGAGGAAGAATATGATGATGATGATGATGAAGAGGAAGATGATGATGATGATGATGATGAAGAGGATGATGATGATAATGATGAAGAGGACGATGATGATGACGATGACGTGGATTATGAAACATAATCATCATAATCAATGTCATTGTCATCATAATAATTCTCTTCATAATTATAATCATCATCCTCTTCTTCATCATCATCGTCGTCGTCCTCCTCTTCATCATCATCATCATCATCATCACCATCATTGTCATCATCACCGTCGTCGTCGCCATTACCATCATCATCATCATGGTGATGATGATGACATTGATGAATATGATGGTGATCATCAGCATTGCCATCATCATCATCATCATCACTGTCATTGTCGCCATTACCATCATCATCATGAGGATGATGATGATGGTTGTGATGATGATGATGACGATGAGGGCCATGACGATGATGATGAAGATGATGATGATGATGACGATGACGTTGATGATGATGATGATGATGATGATGAGGGTCCTGATAATGAAGATAATGATGTTGAAGATGATGACAACGATGATGATGATTATGGTGATGATGGTGATCATTTCCATCATCATCATCATCATCATCATCATCATCATCATCATCATCATCACTGTCATCATCACCATTACCATCATCATGATGATGAAGATGATGACGACGATGACGATGATGATGATGATGAGGGTCATGATAATGAAGACCACGATGTTGAAGACGAAGATGACAATGATGACGATGATGATGACGATGATGATCATGATGATGAAGATGATGATGATCAACATAACGATGATGATTAGGTGAGATTGTAGGGATTAGCTAAGATCGCCATCATCATCTTCATCTTCAGGGGTTTTGTTGTAGGGATTAGGTGAGATCACCATCATCATCATCATATTATAATAAAAAATACTATTCCTAAGTTAAAAATACATATACAAAAAAATACATATAGCTAAGTTAAAAATACTATACCTAATAAAAAAATACTATTATGGCAATACATATAATATAAAATAATATATAATAAAAATAAAACACATATAATATAAAATAATATATAATAAAAAATAAATAGTCTATTTCGACATTGTCATGACTCGTTTTGGACAGTTTTATGCAATTTGGAAATTTTTGTGAATTTTGGAGTAGCTCCAGTGGAGCTCAGGGTTCATAATTGGAGCTCACGGTTGAGAATTGGAGTTCACAGTTCACATTTGAAGCTCAAGGTTCACGTTTGGAGCTCACGGTTTCGATTTGGAGCTCATGGATCAACATGTAAGCATCACCTCATTTTTTGGGCATACTGTGATAAGGGTTTTTTGGCATGCAAATGGTTCAGGGTTTTAGATGGGCATGCAACCGGTTTAGGGTTTTGGTTTTTTTGGGCATGCTGTGATGTTTGCTAAGTATTTGTGGGAAAACATCTACAACCACATCAATTACAAACTGAAATTTTAGATGCCCTAGATTGCCACATTACATTAGGATAGATGAGAGCTAGGGAAAACATTATCTCTTGACTCACGGTAGCCCACCCATCATCGGAGCTGCAAGGGACTAGGGAGCAGTTCTATGTGAATACTCGACCTGATAGAGTAGTGGTTTACCTTCAGAAATAGTTCCCACTCTTTATTATGTGCCAAAATTTTGTTACAACAATTAGAAATCTGACTTGAATGAGATGAATCCCCCACCCCTATATGTTTATAAAGGGTTTGTCAATGTTGGAATGAACTCGATTAACCACTCGGTTTCCAAAATTGATCTAACTCGGTTTATGGATGATTGGATTTTTCTTCGTGTCATTTAGAACATCCATGTCTATATGTATCCGAGCTATGCATCAAATCGAATGGATAGCATATACAAAAAGGGGGTTTTCCACTGGATAGGGGAAACACATGGATTACCAACATGAGGGAAAGCCAACAAGTTTTGTTTGGTCTTATTAGGTTCTTAATTTTTAATTTTTAAAATAACATTTTTTTTTATGAGGTGGTGAGAGATGGAAGACATTTGGTTAGAGAAGGAGAGGAGATAACAGGCAGTCCATCAAGCCAAACAGTGAAGAAATACATTGGATATATAGGGTTTTGATTGGAACTCCCCACCCTTAAGAGAGGATATATTTTGTAAAGGTTTAGGCCTGGAAAAGGGTTGTTGGTATTGTTATTAATGATGTTGTTATAGTTGATAGCTAGTATAATATGGTTAAAAAGTAGAAGGGTGTTGCAGTTTCTTTAATTGTAAGGATTTTGGGATAATAGTGGATAGTCATTCTTGTAATATGATCTATACTAGACTTCTTATATTTATGTTCTGAGGATGTATTGGATTATGACGAATATTAATGGAATGAGACCCCCATTCCAAATATTTGGTTTGTTCCTTTTATATGCAAATGATGTGTTGTTTTTTTATTCCACAACTATGTTAATAAATGAATTCTTATTTAGTATAGTTGTGTCACATTTTGTAGTAGAAGGTACTAATAATTATAAGGGCTCATTTGTTCATGGTGGTATGGGAATGAGTTGCACTTGAATGAATGGGGACTTGCATACGTAAAAAAAGGAACCCTAGATGGTGGAGCAAACATTGGTCATGATGTCCATGTTGCATTACATTCATATAGAATTTAGTGTCATGTGATGATTTGGGTTAGACCTTCCCCTCTCCAAGCATTGAATATGCTAATGCTTGGACTATAATAGAGCACCTTTGTTGGACAGTAATTCCCAAGCTCTAAACACCATGAGAGCTTGGACTATACAGTATATTTTCATTAAGTGATTGAATGAAGTAATCCACTTACAATAACTATTTTTTTCTACATACCTGCTAATATCATCATCAAAGAAAACTGTCCATGAGGACAGAGTTAAAGAACTTTGTCCACATGAGCTATATCTCACAAAAGATAAAAAGTGTTCAGCCAAGAAACGGTGATGATTCGTGGTATTATGCCTCATAAGTTTGCGATGTTGCAACCCCATGAAACATAATACCATGAATCATCCCCATTATTAGCAAACACTTATTAGCTATTTTAGAGTTAGTGAATTGAAAGTGGCTAAGTCAACGCAAAAAAGAAAGGTAATAAGTTTGACTAAATAAACTATTTTGATAATTGTACCTACATCTTCCGCTACATGCATTGCTTGCATGCCTCACCTATCTCGACGTACTATCAACATTATTATTATTGGTATGTGTACCTTCTCTCAATGACAGTATTCTTCCTATTTATTCTCCAAAACAACTATATTATAGGGCCTTTTGGCACGACATTGTTTTGCATGCAACTTTTATTTTGTCAATCTAGTATAACTAAAGCACCGAACCTACAAAGATATTATCAAAACAATAGAATATCAGTTTGGGATACTATATTTTTCCATTCGGTGATATGGTACCTTCTATAATACCTTCAACCCTTCAAAATATAGGGGATAAGAGGAGGTACATGTGGTACCTAACAAGGAGAACCTAGATAATGCCTATAAACAAGTCATTAATGGTGATGATAAAAAATAATTTCACCTTTGAATTGCTTCAATAGCCTATAAATAGTAAAGAATCCCTACTCTATAAATATCATTTCACAAAATAAAACACACCATAATCCATGCATAATTTGATAAATGAATGGAAATAACTATCAATGGGCAATAATAATAATAAAAATATACCCATAGATCTTAGTTTAGGGATGTATTGAGGTTTATACCACATATTTGATCAGTGTATGCATCCAATACTTGATAGTTACTTGATCACTATCAGGGAACAACTTCAGCTCTATCCTGTTAACCTTACTTCATTTAGCTAAAAGCAGTTCACATATTCAGAGAACACAATAATAAGGATGATAGCTTATCCAAAGAAGCATTAACCTTGGCCTCAGGCCATTTTCAATTTACTGAATTCACTTATGGTGAATGTACTGATCAGGGCACTTTCCAGCTTTTCTAGCCCTTAGCACTTGAGTCTTTTATGTGCTGTTGCTATTGACATCCTTTGGATGATTGAGGTGGATGATCCCCTCATATTACTGATATCTCTTGTTTATTGCTTCTTTGGATTAGCTACTTCAGTATTATACTTGAATTCTCTGTCTGTTGAAGGTTAGTGATGTGGATGTAGTCAAGATTCCTAGATTATAGGTGTTACCTTTGAAGGTTTGTCCAGTATTCCTGTGAAGTTGATCAATTGTCATCTGTCTGCTGATGATGAACATAGCTGTATCTATTCCATGTGCTCAGCAATAGCTGAAGTTGTAACTAAGTTACCTTTGATTTCAATGAAATAACAAGGAACTAATATTTTCCCCTGGAAAAAAAAAGTTACTTGATCACTAATATCATATGATATTCCATCACTCTTATTGGTAACTCCAATTTTTTCACATTTCTAGTAACCTACAAATTCCAAACTCTTTGTTTTCACGGAGTTTTTGTGAGGTTATGGGTGCAAAAATAGTGGAGATTGGCATCCTAAGGTTGAAAATTAGCATCCTAAGGAGCACTAAGCAAGCTACAACACTTTGTAGTAAATCGAATGAGTAGAGATATAATGTCTTTATATGACATTTGTGGTGTAGATAGTTGGTTAGCTTTAGAATTATTCCCTGGTGTGAGTGATATTTGATGTTTCCTTTCCCTTTTTCCATCCCTTGGTTTCATCAAATCATTGAGGAAGGCACGATATAGTTAATTTAAGAGCCTTTTGATTTGTGCGAATAGTCTTTTTTGGTTCTTTATACTATGGGATTGCCTTAGGGTTGTGTTAGGGTTGAAAATTAGTATGGGAAAACAAGTTAGTGTTTCCTTAGGGTTGAAAATTAATATGGGAAAACAAGCATCATCAAGACAAGATAAAAGGAATAAATCAACAA
>LPNX010112544.1:713315-764829 GCA_001517045.1 Pseudotsuga menziesii | reverse complement strand
TACGAGCATGGGAATGCCCGCCTCGTCCATCTATTGAGATACTTTTCCTCATCCAGTATTTGAGGACCATTTGTACTGTTATGTTATATTCTGATACGAGCATCGGAATGCCCGCCTCGTCCATATTATCAGATGATCCCTCATCCATTATTGAGGTTATGTACTTTTCAGTCCTTGCAGGTGGTTCGAGATCGGTGTCCCGGACTTCAGTTGCTTCCTTCTCTTCTCCACACCCCAACACAAACCAAATATGACTCATGATGTCCATCGGCCATACGATGAGCTCCTGCCCTCGCACATCAGGGGGCAATCTGTTAACACCTAAAAATGGTTAACTACTTCATCTACCCCACTACATCGCTCATTTGTCCATTTGCCTACCATATTTCCCTGAAAATCCCACTAAAAGCCTCCAAAAGGCCTAAAATGCCTCTAAAAGGCCATAAAACCATCTAAAAAGCCTCCAAAAGGCCTAAAATGCCTCCAAAAGGCCAAAAAACCCCTTTTTCCTCCAAAAATGTCCAAAATTCCTCTAAAATAGCAAAATCCCCAAAAGGGAAGAAAAAATATAAAATAATGAGGAAAAGGAGGAAAAAACCCTAAACAAGCTGCCCTAAACCACATGGTTTCCAAAACCATGGGCTAGCACTCCACCACTAAAAAACTATAAATAAGTGGTCGAGACCCCTCATTTCATATCCATTTTTATCATAAGCATCCTGCCTCTGCCAAAATTATTCTCGAAACCCTAGCTTACCATCAAGCTACTTTCACCATTGAGAACTCTTTTGGCCCATTTCCACCACCGGAAAAGGAGAAGAAGCAGCTTGGAGCTCGAAGCCACTGACATCAGACCAGCGCAACGGACTCCATCAACCTCCTCATTGGAGGTAATATCAATAACAATCATCATTCATTTCTTTACTGTTTCTGTTTCATGTTATTTAATTTTTACTGCTTTAGCTCCAAGAACGTATTTAGATTAGTCTTTGTTTCAGTTTATCTTTATTTAATTCATACACATCATTGAACTGCTACCAAGGATTCCAGATTCCTTAGTAGGTGCTCATTCGCACAAGCTAGGGTGAAAACCCTAGCTACATAAATTATCAGTCGTTTATTCAACAAACAATAATAACCAAGGGAAAAAACACCCTGGGCTGATCGAATTGATAAATAAAGTCTAAGAGACCGAGTCTTTTATAGACACTATCATGCTAGAACATTTATTACAATTCCCCAATGGGGTATGAACATGTGATATAGTACAACAAGCACTTCCCAGAAGTACTTCTGAAGGTCTTCTGAAGTCCGAACAAAGAATCTTTGTCTGGTTCACCAGGAACACTTGATAAAAAACTACTAAGTACAACTTAGGTGGTAACAGTGCAGGTATCCATAGCTCCTCAGTGAGCCCACTAGCTTAGCATCCAGTTTCCCCAAATTCCTGAATAGCCTGTTAAACCCACTGTGTTGGCTTGGTTGAGTTGTGTACCTTTGGTTACATGTGAGTCGGCTAGCTTCCCCTTAATCCTTGTGGAATCATGCCCAGCTCGAGGGTGGTAGTGTTTCTGAGAGATTAAGGAGCACACTAGCCTATGGTTGGGTGGAATGATGCAGCGACATAGCTAGTTGCGGGGAGCTTCATTCAAAGATAAGTATTCTTGTCTATTTCATCTCTACAATTGTATTTACTATTTAATGAATTCCAATGAACATGCCGAATGCTTGAATGTATGGTTTTTCTTCTGCTGAATGGTAATGATGTATCCATGTTTTACTTTCAAAGCATTCCAGTTTTTATGTATATGTTCACGGGGCTAGTTGCCTGGGTTAGATCGTATTGTGGTAGCGTCCTCTTTGCTGATCGGAGGTTCGGGGATGTTACAGTGTGGTATCAAAGCTCATGTTGCAGCATGGTCCTCAGTGGGCCTTGAAGAAGCAGTGACTGAGGCAGGTTTCCCTCTTCCCAGCAGATGAAAAATGTGAATGACAGGAAAATTAAAAAAAAAAAAAAATTCTAAGTATGAAAAACATCGGTTGACTTAGGATAAAGTCCCTCCGATACATCGGATGACTTAGTTGAAAGTCCATTTGATACGTCATATGACTTGAGATAAGTCCATCCGGTAAGGAACCAGCAGAAAGAAAATTTTGAAAAATTTTCTATGTCAAAATCGTTGGAAGACATTTGCCAAAGCGAGTTGTTACGTCAGCTCAGTTAGCCGAAGGGCTTCCGATGACACCGAAGAAGAAAATATGGAGGGAACAAAAGGTATCGGCTGGGAGTAGCTGAAGCTCTTAGATGGGAAGAGCCGAAGCTTTTCGCTAGGAGGATCCAGAGGTCTCAACCAGATGGAGCCAAGGTGCTATCAAGGCTCGCTGGGAGGGAGCTGAAACGGAGGCAGAAAGAAGAAGAGAAGAAAATTTTCTAAGTTTGAAATTTTTCTGGTGGTCTTGGATGGGAGGAGCCGAAGCTTTCAGCTGGGAGGAGCCAAATTTCTTGGCTAGGTGAACCCAAGGTGTTGGCAAGGCTCATCAGAAGGGACCCAAAATGACGGCAAGAGAAGAAAGAAAAATTATGAATTTTTTCTAAGTATTGAAAATATCGAAAAAAAAATTTCGATGTCTCTCAGAAGAAGTTTTCTGATCTGCGTCGAAAGAAAAATAAAAATCAAGTTGAAGTGTCAAAAGGGAAATGAAGATCGACCCGCTGAGGCATCATAAAAGAATAGAGAATCGATCGGCCAAAGCATCGAAAGACAAATGAAGATCAATCTAAGGCGTCGGAAAGGAATAGAGGAAGATCGAACCGATGTGCATCAGAAGATAGAGGAAGATCGAGTCGATGTGTATCAGAGGATAGATGAAGATGGATACGATATGGTATCCAAGGACAGATGAAGATCGGTCTACTGAGGTGTCGGATGCATTGTCAACTAGTGATATGATACATCAGATGACTAGTTGGGAAGGGATCCGATCGGACAAAAAAAATCTGAGTTTCTTTACTATTTTTCAGTGATATTTTTCAGCAGATTTCAGTAGTTATTCAATGGATTTACAAGGCTGAAAGGGAGAAAAATGGCAGCAATATTATGCACTAGATTGTGCGAAAATCAAAGATTTACAAAACAAAAAGAAATGAGGGCACTGCCCTTGATTCGCCCTGTAGTGGAATAGGGAAGCCAAAAGGGGGAAATCCCCCTTGACCCCCATCATCCCCTTCAGGCAGTCGTTCTTGTGAAAAGAAAATTCTATATTTTGGGAAAATTAGTCAAAACCCAGAATTCATAAAAGATGAATGGTGAATCAGAAATGATATCCACAAGTTACTGAGTGTTCCTCATTTTATGGACTAACTTCTCCCAATAGAAATTTTTTCTTGAATCTTCCTATATTTGCTCCTACAGGTGGCTAAAGATGGCATTCCAGACCAGAATATAGTTATGTGTAAAAGTGCAGAAATTTGGTGAAAATCGTCATTTTAGAAGTAGTGTGTTTTCACACCCGAAGTCAGAATGGAGCATGTGGATAAGCATTGGAAATATTATCCAGTAGAGAATAGTGGAGAATCACCAGAGTTTGAATGAGGAGAAGAAAGTTACTATTGGTTGTTTTGACAAAAAATGTTGTTATCAATATGGAAAAATATGAGAATTGCATGCCTAGAAGTAGTAAAGACCATGAAGTTGAACCAACTATTATGTGGAAGAGGAATTCCATGCAAAGATGAGGGATTTGAAAGGAAAAATTCCTTAACCCCTGTCTTTCTAACTATATTTATATTTTATAAGCTTTGTGTACATAAAAATTATGGCATGGGGATGCTGAAAATGCAGGGGGATATGTTTTGCATGCATAGGATATTACATATTTGTAAGAGTAGTGGGAATTATACATTGAAAATGAACCACTAATGGTAAATATTGTATTGGTGTTGGTATTGGTGCAAAAGCCAATGACAACAGGAGCATGGCTAAATATGTTGATGATGTTGTTGCATGGGACCATCAACCTTATAAAAAAAAAAGATAAGGCAACAAATCCATGAGCAAGAAGATGGTGAGCAAATTCTGCAATCCTCTGCAAGGGACCGACTAAACTGGTAATATCAAGGGTGTAAGTAGGAGCCATGCAGGTAATGGTTTAATTATGATAATTGCATAAGTGTTGGGAAGGGATTAGGTAAGAAATCCATTGAACCATATTTAGCAATCATGGAATGGTATGCATTTAGGAATGAAATGCATTCATATGAATGGCATACTACCATAGTGTGGTGGGGCATGGAGTGGTAAAGGAAAGAGGTTTCATACCATGTGGTTGTTTAAAAATGTATACTACATTAATATAGAAATATATCATGCCCTGTGAATGTTGATATGACCTTAATAACCAAAACAAGTGAGGACTGGTGGTCTTGATTATAGTAATTCATCCTATATGAGGTAGTCATGGTTAGGCCATAATATGGTTGAATGCATAGTATTATGAATCAATACAAGGTAGCATTAAGCAGATATGCATGAAGATATTTTATAAATCTTGTAATTATGTCTTGAGGGGATGCATATGAAAGATTGAGTAGATGTTGTAAAGATGGATGTATAAGTATGGGTGCACATGTTGTGATGCATTGCATGAATACATAGGGATGGTGCATGTGTTATTATGACTAACTAATGACGGAAATGATGAATTGATGATAATTCCAGGATCATTTCATGAATTGTTATGAATGCAGGATAGTAAATGCATGAAGAGGGTAGTCATAATCCATTGACTTCCAAAATGCTCTATGGAATGGCAATGTGGTACAAGTGATATGACTGTGAAATAAAGAGTATCTAACAGTTCATTTAAATTGCATAAATGATGTGATTGCACCTTTCCATATTAGTATGATAAATGATTCACATGAACTCAATGGGTTTTGGTGATATTAATATGCTAACAGCTAGAAGTATTTGAATTCTATAATTCTGAAAATGCTTCAGTCATTGTTGCAGCAATGAAAAGTTATATGCACCGAGACTTACAAAGTGTTTGGCTGATTGAAGTTCAGATTTCAGGTAGATTGTTTGGGGCATGGAAATGTGGGTAATACCATGGCGAAGGCCAAAATATACCATGTGAATGAGACAAACCTCATGAGAAGAGTCTCATGGTTGTGAAAATAGTTTGTGTGTAGGATGGATAGTCAAGTTGGACTTGTAAATTTCAGATTTGAGAATTGTTGATAATTACTAATCACCATTGGCTTGCATGGAATTGTGTTGGGAGAGCGTGTCCTAAGTGGATTCTCATGTTATGCTAGTAAGCATAAAATTATAATGGGCATAGCGGTGCTGCTTACAAGAGACAGACAAATGAGGATCAACTCATTGCTAAGTAAATCAATTTCTGTAGTAGACAGAGTTGCAAATTCATATTGAATTTAAATACTAATGCCATTGCTTAGGTTATGGAACAATCAAATTTGGATTGTATTAGTAGATAATGATTAACAGTTTGTCTACTTGATGAATGTGCCAGGGGTACACATTGCAGGAAGACCATGTGTGATGGCATGCAGGAGCCAAACTTCATGGGAAGGTTCCCATATCTTGGAAATGGGTTTTGGGTGAAACTCCATTGGACATTTTAGGAATGTCCCATCTGCACTACATGATTGGTAAGCAACATGAGTGAGATGGTATAGATTATGTCAGTAAGACATGTGTGGGATATGAAATGTAAAAAGGAGTTGGGATGGAAAACCGAGGGACTTTCAACTCGGAGAAGGGAGCCCCCATTCCTCATTAACGAAGAAATACTGCATTTGCAAATTGATAAGTGTTTTGTGACCCTAGATAAGAATATGCATGTCTAATTGTTAAAGTCAATATGGAGAGCATGTTTTGATTTTATTTCCATTATGGAATATTGCTTGAGTATGAGTAGGGCCTACATGGCTCACATCGGAGAAGGGCACACTTTCCCGATGTCTGGTCATGATAGAGTTTTCAATATTGACTACACCCTAGGGAGTGGATGCACTCCTAGTGTTTCAATACTTGATAGTGAATGATATGAAATATGGTTACAGTTTTAGAGAAATAATGCCGATGAGTTTTCTTATATTGCTTGTGTGGTCAAGCTAAACAGATGCAATTTGGTGTTTCCCACTAAAGAGAAAAAGTAAAAGGTTGTTGCGAGGAGTTGCGATGTGTATAAAAGGATGTTGTGGAGCTTGTGGAGGTTTTGGGAATTTTGATGAGGATGTTATGTAGGTTGGGGGGATTTTTGATGAGGTGTTGTGAAGGTATTGCTAAAATAGGGTTGTTATATGCCTAGCGATCCATAGTAGAGCCTTGACCTAGAAATGGTCGTGGTAAAGTTTCCTTCCCAGTTGACATGAAGGTGTACTGACTGGACATTAATTATTTGATGTTGTGGAGAATCCTACGTGTTGACATAACATCCAAGTCCATAGGCAATTCCAAGGGTTGTAAAGCAAAGCAGGACCCTGTGGACGAAAGAGGAAATGCACAATATAGATAAGTATTGGATTATCTTGCAGCTTCTTGATTATGAATATACATGTGTATATGATTTTGTTATGATCTTCTGAACTATTGTTTAGAGATAAAACCAATGAGAATAAACTAAACATGTGAATCCATTCAATGTTTGAATATAGGTATCGCTAGGAGCGAGGACTATGAAGGCATTTTAGGGATGCATATGGACATGTGACCATCCTAAAGAGCTCAACATGAGAAATACTGAAGAGGGTGCTAGTGGGACTGTGTAGGTCCTAGCAGCCAAGAGTTGTAGACAAACCATGTGGAGAGACTCCATGGTTGAGAGGTATGGAATAGACCATAAACGCTAAGTGTAATGGCCAATAAGGGTTGTTCAAGCATTCATAGTGAAGTGAAAGAGGCTAGGAGATTAAAACCATAGTGGTGGTGTGGGCTCTAGAATGGAACAAGACAAAGAGGAAAAAAAAAACTCTTACTGCTCTCTCTTTCCTTTTTTTTATTCACTCATGCATCTATAAAAACAGAAAAGTTGTTGAAAGCATGTATGGATGAAAGTACAATGTGTTTAATTGCTTGAAATAAATTGTGAATGCTGGGATAGTTAATTCCCTGACCAAAATGGACATGAATGAGCTCATGTGCCTGTTGGGAAGGCATGAAAAGCATGAAAGTCTCCTAAATAAGACTTGGACTACCCATGTCAATTGGGTAATTAATTGACTAATTTTAATGCTTATATTATGCTTGGCCTAACAAGCATTACAACGATGCATTTCACAGGTGAGAAAAGTGGAAACCAGTTGTGCACATTGACCATGGCAGCAGACCGAAGGCCATTGCACTTGGATGGAAGTCTCCTTTAAACAATTTCCAAGACCCAAGAAAATCTTGGCGAGATTCTAAAGATACAGAAAAAGCAAAATGAGATGGACCACAAGGTTTTGTAGTACTCTATTTGTTTGCAAAGGGAGGTAAAAAGAATTATGGGAGCAATCCATAAGGGAAAGGAAAGTGGATCAATGATTAGGCATTCATCCAATCGGTCCATTAAGAAATGTTCCAGACATGACTAATGAAAGGAAATTGAGCAGGTAAAGATGAAGCAACTAGTGAAATGTTGGAAATGCGGAGGACATCATTGCCGCCGAAACTTCCCAAGGAGGGAACATCAAGAGGGTAGCAGCCACAAAATTCCTAGACTTGAGGATGAGCCAAAAGCTGAGAACCAGCAGGAGAAGCTTGTGGAAGCCAAAGGACTTGGTCCTGAAAGTTCAAAGTAAAATAATTGAATGCAGGACAAATCTGCAAAATTTTGAAATTTTGGATGTGTAAATTGTATATGTATTCCTAAGTATTGGAACACCAAGGATGGTGTTATTCCAAGGGGGAGGGTATTGTAATAACCCGGTTTTGACCCTCTTTGCATTAAAAGGTATATGATGTAATATTGTAATTAATCACGGTGTTGAGTTAAAGGCAAAGGCCCCACCATGAATTAGCATTTTGTGTTTCGACGATTGGAAGTGATGCCGATGGTATTTTGTGCTATCCATGCACGTTAAAATGTTAGACATCATGTGTGTATGAAAAATTAATCAAAAACCTAAAACCAGCTATGTCGATGCAACGATAATGAAAAGGGCATGATTTCGTAATATTAAGGGGGGGAATTCTCTAACCCCTTTGAGCCATTGGGGAATAACCATGTGTCAAGAGGTGAACCCATCTAGATGTAAACCATCCTTTTTGTCTTACTCACCACTTTTCTCCCTTGTCTCATCTACCAACCAAAGTAATTCAGCAGGAGTTGGTTGGGGGTAGTTATTGACTTGGGAAGACGTCTGCATGGACAGCGTCAGTCTGGCAGGGCTGTCAGCTCCTGACCACATGCAAGACCATAGGAGATGTCTTTCTTTTTCCTCATGTAAGAGCTAAATACCTGCATTCCATCCTTAAGCAGGGGCTGTTCTATTTTCCTCAAGCGCAGACAGACATTCACGATTTTTTTTCCTTCATTCCTAGCTCTATTCTTTTGATTGTTTTGGTCTCTGTGTTACACCCTTCACGATAGAGGTTGTGTTCTTCCTTCTATGTAGGTTGAGAGGTCGTGGTTTTCTTCTGCATCTATTTGGGTTTGCTGTGAGTTATCGTTGAGTCTTTTTCACCACATTAGGGACATAAACAACTATGGAAGTCGAGTTGCTTAGTCGGAGCTGTGCTATCCAATTTCCATACCCAATTTGGTTGCGGTGGTGTTCCCTCAAAACCCAGAGCTTGTGAAATGTTGTGTATTTTGTGGTTGTTGGTCTTGGGATGTTTGGAAGTGGAAATGGAGCCTGAGAAGGCTTGATAAACCTAGTGGTGTAGGTGTCCATAGCTCCTCAGTGAGCCCACTAGCTTATCATCCAATTTCCCCAGTTTCTTGAATAGCCCGTTAAACCCACTGTGTTGGCTTGGCTGAGTTGTGTACCTTTGGTTACATGTTAGTCAGATAGCTTCCCCTTAATCCTTGTGGAAGCATGCCCAGCTCGAGGGTGGCAGTGTAGCTGATAGATTAAGGAGCACACTGGCCTATGGTTGGGTTGAATGTTGCAGCGACATAGCTGGTTGTGGGGAGCTTCATTCAACGATAAGTATTCTTGTCTATTTCATCTCTACAATTGTATTTATTGTTTAATGAATTCCAATGAACATGCCGAATTCTTGAATGTATGGTTTTTCTTCTGCTAAATGGTAATGATGTATCCATTTTTTACTTTAAAATCATTTCAGTTTTTATGTATGTGTTCATGGGGCTAGTTGCCCGGGTTAGATCGTATTGTGGTATCATCCTCTTTGTCAATCGGAGGGTCGGGGATGTTACACATGATATAATGGCTAGAATAGATGGCTAGTGAGAATAATTTATGCAAAATTCAACATGGGTATAGTTTCCCAAAGAATGCACCCTCCTATAGCATACTCTTTTCAAAGGGATACTCGTACTTTACAAAGAAATGGGTGTGTTTCCCAGATTTGATAAGGGATGATTGTATAATCCTCACACAGTGATGTTCCCTCACACATAGACAAATTCATAAGGTTCAAGAGTTTTGAACACCTACATGATGATAAACACGAATAACCATCAGTCCAACATACTCGCCTGCTGCGCCAACATTAGGGTGTAGAGAGAACGAGTCAAACCCAGTTATGGAACAAAAAATCTATCCCAAATATTTGAACATTTCCTGCAAAGGAATATGCAAGATTGAGCCTTTCTGAACAGACATCATCTTCACAGTTTCTGCACACGTTTATGTTCTTTCAACAATTTTTTTTTTTAAGTTGGCAAAAGTACATTCCATCTAATTCTATGTAGAACAATAAGAGAAAATGTTCGAGTCAAGCAAATCAAGGCCTAGAAAATAAATACCAAAACTAAAGAGACCTGTATGTGTGAATAACTAGAATCCAAGCAAAGAAAGTGAAGAAACATTAGTGCATTGTGAAGACAAGAAGAAAAAGGCATATGAAGTAGTAGTTTCATTTTTGACAAATGTAGATGATAAACCAGGCCCAACCTTGATATGTTGGTGAATTTTCAAATGTAGCAAGCAACCCCTAGATAAGGAAACATAGAGAATGTCAGATTGTTCAAATTTAAACATTTGTCATTGCTTTTGCTTGTGAACAAATTAGATGAATGGTATTGTTTGTGTTCAACAATGACGAGTTAAATTATAGCCTGAAACATAGACTTAAAGAATACTATGAGGAAAACATTTGCAATATTGTGGACTAGTTTAAGGAAAATTTAAAGAATACTTTTGAAATGTTTTCATGGGGCTTCTGTGGTAATAATTCTCGCTCATAACATAGTTTATGTGTTAATCCTGGGCTCACCTTATGAAGCACCTTGTTTTTAGGACTAGGATCAACATTGGGTGATAAATTATTAAGGAATATTTATTGAAGTTGTCATGAACACTTAAATCGGTGGGAGCAATTGTGATTCTGGACCATCTTGAAGGCATGAGGCAGATTTGAAATATTTTGAATTAATACAAGAAATCCTTGGCAAGTTGATCTTTATGTTGAAGTCCAATCATATTCAAACCAAGTTGTATGCCATCCATGACAATCACATGAGCAGCTAGAGAGTGCTACCATAAGTGGCATCAAATTATTCTAAATTAATCCTCATATTGAAGAATACTTGAGCTAGTTGGTGGAGAATATATGTTAGAATAAAATTGTATACGCGACCTTCTTTCTAGTAAGGACTGGGATAAAATATGACATAGTATATATGCATGAAGAAAAATGAATGAGGACTACATACATCATATGAGGAAGCTAGCAATAATTGTTGCTTTGTGAAACACCACAAATATGATCATAAAAATCAGGAGGTAAAGAGCACAAGCTCTGGGGAGAAAACATACCTTCTTAACCACAAAGATAAATTGAAAAGAAGTTTTAAGGGATATAAGAGAAACTCTATAAGTATCATGATGAGTACTAGTTACAGATATTCCACGTATACTTTCAATCTGAAGGAATAAGGGTAGCAAAGAAACAAGCAAGGAGCAGATCTATAACCAACAAAAGAAAATTTTTTAAGGCCATCAAAATTCAATGCTAGAAATTACAAAGTTTGAGGGCATACTTATTAAGACATTACTGCTGATTTGAAGCACTTAACAAGTATGTTTTTTGATGCAGACTTGTATGATAGGATTGTGAAGGAAGACTTGTTGGAAGGTTTGGAGAGCTATCTTAGCACACTATTGAGGGAACAATATAAAATAATTGTTTTCAGACTTAAAGGCTAATATATGGCAGAATAAAGGACACTTTTGGTTGGAATAATGTTAACTGTATAACATTATTAATTTTCTTTTAAATAGACATGTTTGTCGCTATAGCGGCGATAAGCCCTTGCAAGTTCCAACGGATTTGCTAAACCAGTGACACAAATTTCATCCCTAGTTTAGCAAGTCCATCAGAACTTGCAAGGGCTTACAGTCTCTATAACGACGGACCTGCATCACAATAGCAACGAAAGCGTAATCACTACACCAATGAATGTTCGTCGCAAGACCGACATTTTTTTTTTTACAATATTGCACTTCGTCGCTTTAGAGACAGAAGATTTGTTGCTATACCAATGAATGTTTATCATAAAAGCGTCATTTATTTTTTTTAAATATTGGAATCCATCGCTAAAGCAATGAAATATTCGTTGCTTCAACAACGAATGTTCATCGTAAGAGTGTCGTTTATTTTTGTAAGAATATTTCACTCCGTCGCTATAGCAACGAAAGCTTTGTCGCTTTTGTGACAAAAAATGATGTTTTGAACAAAACAACTTCCATGTATTTCTTGTTTCTATTACAACGAATTGTGGCAAGTGTTGGTACAATGACGAAAAATTTCCCACGAAAAGAAGGGGTCATGTCCATCACTATAGCAACACAAAAGTGTTGCATTAACAATGACTTTCCATGGGAAAAATGTCCACATGTACTAGTGGTAACTTTGATGTTATGTTTCTCAAACAACTGAGACATGATTGTGAGCTTCTTCTTAAAGCATTTATTCTCAGGATGAAATCCCTTGCTGCAATAAGAACACTTGCATGTGTCCCCTTTCTTCTTGACTTTCTTAATTGAACCTTCATCATTAGGATTCGAAATTTCATCTTCATCTTCTGAATTTGGCTTCTTCTCTTTCACTATTTGATTCTCTTTTGACTTTTCATTATTACTTACTTGAACTATAATAATATGATACTTTGCCATGGACATTATAACAGAACCCATCTGGATCAATTTATCTTGCTCCTTTGTCAGTGAATCAAAGTATGTACTCAAATAAGGCATTTTCCAATTCGAAGTAGCAAGCCTAGTAGCATGAAAAATAGACACAAAAAATGAGTGTTGAGGACCCAATTTGGAAATGAAGGAAAGAATCAATTGATCTTCCTTCTTCTCAAACCCACATTTATTAAACAATAAAACAAGTGACTTTAATTTGGTGAAAAACCCTTCAATGGATTCAAAACTTATTATACTCAATGAGAATAACTAATTCCCCAACTGATGCACTCTTATCTCATCTTGTACTCCAAAGAGAGACTCAATTTTGGTCCATACTTAGTTTAGAGTGGTCAAACCATCTAGATGAAAAAGAATATTAGGAAAAATGGAGAGGCAAAGCAATCCATAGGATTCATCCATTCTATTATGCGACTTATCTTTCTCAACAACAACATTAGGCTCATTCTGAAAAGCCAAAGAAACTTTATATAGTCCATTAATGTGCAATATAATGCCAATTTTGGTTGGCCATTCATGATAATTGAAGGGATTGAGTACCATAAGTGAAGAGGAATCCATGCTGAGAATTTGATGCACTCAATAAGATACTCTCTGCAACCTGTAAAAATAAAAACTAGGAGAAAAACTTGTAATATCCATTCAAGATCTTCTTCAAAGATGGATAGTGATGGGATGTGCTCTGATGTAGAGAACATATAGCTCTTCAACTCTATAGAACTTCACAACTTGAGAACTATGACGTATATATTTCTATATTGGGAAACCTCAACTCTGCTACCATGTAGAAATTGAGGCTCTAATACCATGTGGAAACATAGGATGAAGATATAGCTAAAATAGATTTTTCATAAGCATGCACAAGGAAGAAAAGAGAGAGGAGAATAATTATACTCAATACAAGAGAAGAATACTAATTGACAATTGATCAAATGAATTGATGATTCATTAATTATGAATATTACATTGTTAATACATCCTTATATAGGAAAAATAGAGTCACTAGAATACATCTCATGATAGTTCATAAAGAAGACTTACTAAATTATTATAAACCCCCATAGGTGACTAAATAACTTTCCAAATACTTCAAGGACCTAACAAATTGTTTGAATCATGAGTGATTTGTCATGAACGATGGAAAATCATACTAATCATGGAATCTAGAGAGAAAATCATGGAGGACAGGCTAGAAACAAAAGATAATAGTTTCGTAGTTGACTAGCTTTACCTTATCCACTAAAAAGTTGGAATAAAGTAGGATAAAGACAGAATCTCCAGGAAGGAGAATTTACTAATATGGGAATTCAATAAAGTGGGAAGGATCTATCCATATTTGGGATAAGTTATCTCCTGGGGTATATATGGAAAGTGTTGACCAAATGGTGCTAGTGGATGCCAACTATCTAGACTAGTGGATAAGAAATTAATTAGAATGATTAAATATTGTTATTCTAAGTATGGAGTGGGTTTATAATATTCCAAAAAATAAATTGGATCCCTATTGGTGCTTGATATATCTAGTTTTAATAGGGATCGATGCTGTTGTAATGTACCTAAATAAAGATTCAGACACACTAACTCAATTTTTTACTAGTTTTAGGATAAGAGTTTAAAAATTAAGAATTTAATACATCAATACTTCCCCAAATTTTTCCCAAGATGGAATTTTTAGGATCATATGTAGAAAAATGAAATCCTGGAACAACCTTTATCAAACACCCAAACTTTGACAACTACACATTATTTGGGTGCATCATGCCTCGGTAGAGTCCTTTTGATAAACCAAAGGCTTCAAGACAATGGCCTAGGGACTTATGTGGAGCCCAGTGGCATTTGGTGTATAACTAGAATTGGTTAGTCTATATCTACCCAAAATTTCTATAAAAAACCAATATGGTCAATTAGACTCAATCGAACAGAGTTTGGAATCTAGGAAGAAAACTAAAACTTCAAGACTGTTTAACTAGTAGATTTCCAACTCAATTTTAAAGGTACTTGAGGGTCATGAATTTCTAGTTTGAAGTATTCCTGGTGATTTCAATTATGTGTCTTCTTAATGTATCAACTCACATAATGTGATTTGGATTCGTGGAAGTCAAGTTATTATAATAATTCATAAAACCAGCTAGATTTATAATCAAAACGAGCATATGACTTCCAAACAATAACAAATTGTTTCAAATTCCTTTACTGAATCTTGTAATTTATCATAACACACCCAAGTTGGATCATATTAACCATATACTAATTCAATGAAGCATATACACTTGAACTATGGAATACAAAACAAGAGAGTGATGGAATATTTCTACAACATATTTAATAGTGACACATAGAGCTGAAAATATTGGAAAATCATAATGAGATTCTATTAAATATTGATGGAAACATGTTGAACATCCATGGAAGTATTATAATATACAAGTTACAAGAAATTATGATATTACATGAATCACATGAATAAAAAGAATTAAAAAGAATGGAGAATAGAAAGCTGCTCTCAAAAGTGTTTTCTTCTTCTCAATTCTTGAACTCCCAAGCAGTAATTCGACCCAATATTGAGATCAGATGTAGAAATTACATGTAATACCTAGAACTAATCCTTAATAGATACATTAAACTCAATGATATGGACAAGGTTTCCAACTCCTCAATCATTAGCTGAATTACTACAACTAGCTACTGGTCATAAGGGGCACATCTCCCAAGTATCAAAATATTGTATATGTTCAATTAATTAATAAAACAATAAAAATATGTGAATGGGAGCATTCATCCTCCATTTATTAACCTCTACTATCTTTTCTGCCTTCCTTCTAGAGATTTGTCATCACTAGGAAATTTAGACCATAGGTGTATTGGATGTTTCATTGGCAAGTTGATTTTACATTGGAACCACTTTCGTTCATGAATGTGCCCTCACTAGATAAAATTATGCTCTATATATTTCCTAAGTCCTTTTTTACCTTTCCTACTTTTTATATTCCTTCTTGAGCCTTATCTTCAAAAATATTGAAACATTCTACCTTCTTGATTTTCTGTTGCTTTTCCTACTTTTTTGCATTAGTATTCTTTTATTGCTTCACATTCTTTCTTTCTAGATTTTATGAGAAAGACAACTCATCTACCTTATCCCCATGATATGCATTCTCTTGAGCCACCTAAACAAATTACAACTCATAAATAATAATTAGAAATTGACTACTCCAAAATTCTTGTCCTCATCATCCTTTCAAATTTATTTAATTACATAATAAGTAAGGCCAAATTTAACTCCTTATTAAGTTAATCCCCCTAAACCCATGGGAATCTAATTGTCCTAGTGGAAAACTAAAGTTCTATAATAATGAGGACATTACATTCCTCGCCTCCCAATAAAGTGAAAATATGGGTGATGAAACACTTGTGTCATTTTCCATGAACTTCTGCAAGCATACTTCATAACCATGTAAATTACATCTCCATAATAGATTACCCTCTTTACAAAATTGCAATTTTCATCCTTCGCCATAAACATATGAATGAAACTACTCTTGAAATACTCCATTGCAATTTGGGTTGCACAACATGAATTGAATTTGACCAAGGCACGTAAAATGACCAAACTTTCATTATAGAAATTGGAATAGGGATGATCATGCATTTGTTAACATTTATTCCCATGATCAATAATATATGGTTTGTACATAAGTGATTCTTTAATGATAATTCCTGAAACATAACTATCATGCACCAATAGATTACAAAGAAACATCAAAGAAAAATTTCACAATTTCTATTTACCCATTTTTTTCTCCTAAAGTGGTAGAGAGTGTAGAAGATGAATATGCTCCACTTAATATTGTTGGAATGGTATGAAACCTTGTACATACTTCAATCCTTCATCATTGAGGAATTTCATTGAAATCCTCTTACTCACCCATTTATGAATCTTCAAGCAACCAAGATGAACATTCAACAACAAAACCTTTTCCATGCCTCCTTTGGAAGCATAATCTCTCAGAACCATTGATGGAATATAACCTAGTCAAGAAATCATTGAACAAGATCCCATCACTTCCTTCATCCCTTTGAAAACTCTTTTATATTTCACACACCACTAAGTAACTATTTCCCTCACTTAGGCAGCCACATATGTTATGGATTATAATGAATCTCTGCATGGTGCACCATTCTACAACTTATTTTCATCCATGAAATTGAACCAAATAACGGTAGACTAAATTCCCTTCATGTGGGAACCAAATTTACCATGCTCCATCATAGAATCAAAATATGTTATCTCAATTCTTCCCAAATCCATGTTCATACAATTTTTTATGCAATGAATTCTCTACCCAAGTACATGATGCAACTTCCAAACTAAGAGAGTGCTTCTCCAACACTACCATGAACCAAAATGTAATCCAAAGGAAATAATACAATATTACCAATTAGAGTTTTCTATGCACTGGTCATGTAATATGGTAAAGCCATAGGTCCACTGTCCAAGCCAATGTTCATACATGCAAATCCAGAATGGTCAAATGACAACATGGGGATGTTTCTTGCAAAAACCTTCCTAGAGAATATGATGATGGGAAAAGTGGAGATCATTTTTGCGAGAAAACTTAACCTTGTGAATCTCTTTACTCTTGAGAGGTGTCTATGTCCCACATACTACTGCATGAATCTTCCAACTAAGAAAGTCGAGACCAAGAATGATTCATGAGTCCCTAATGAATCTTAGATTTAGGAAGTGCCTCCTACTTCCTCCTCTAAATTGATCAGTTCCTACACTATTAGCCTCATGAAGACTCCCAAACCACCTAACATGAACACAATAAGTCCATCCACAATATGGTTTCCCTTGTAGGAAACTTCACCACATATCCACATTGACATACTTATGGAAATGAAGCCTAACACGCCCTCCTAGATCCCATTGAACATGATGCATTCTACCGAACTCAAATTCCAATAGGAACACTTTGTCACTCCATGTAATATAAGGATCCAATGGTTTATGCGGCATTCCACTTGACATCTTTATCACTTGGAACTAAAGGATGTTAGGATCCCATAACCATGTTGGAAGCCCATCACTTATAATGCTTCTGAAAACTATTCCCATGCATTTGCACACCCAATCCTCATGTGCATGTGTACTAGAAGTATATAAAGGATCCAAATATATAATATTTGTTGGTTACATGTCATTGTAATTTCAATTATAAAAAAAAAATTATTACAAAAACAATGGAAACCTTTACCTCCTAGAGCCTTCATTTCAATGATGCCTCTATCCACCCAATCACTCGATGAATAAACAATTGTGTTTGTTGATCCCTATGGAATGTGTGTTATAGCATCATTTTTCACACATTATGCATCATTCCTTGATGTCCTTCCCTTGTCCCAATGCATAATCATTATACCCCCCTTATCCAGCATACCCCTTATGCTCTAGTATAACCCTGACAAAGACATTTTTGAAGATACACAAGGGTAAGAAGCTATGCAGCTAGCGTATACATAGCTTGCACCATTACACCTCATGTACATCAGGTCTTGCGCTCAAAAACAAAAAATATTTGGATTTTTCCTCATCAAGTAATGAATAGATTGATCCTTGGCCTTCCATATGCCTAGAAATTCTCTGATTTGACCCTCCATTTTGCATTTTAGGGATATATATTGAGCCATTATGAACCATTGGAGAAGGAGAAACTACGAGAGTAAGGAAATTATATAAAAAAATTCCCCATTTCCCTATACTGGAGTCTGAATTCATTTATCCTTGTTAATAGGAATCTTTATGTTCAGCTTCCAAGATCTCCATTGTATTTGTGATCTTCCCTTGCTATGGAGGATTGAAGTGGTGGAGGCCTACATGGAGGAACTTGGTTTCCCAGTTCCAATGAGTTTCTCATAGAGGTTGTCTCATTGTATCTATGTTTTTACATTAATAAAAACACCCATTTCTCATCCAAAATTCATGTGAAATTGTTTATATTTGTATCCATGGGTTTAGTTTTTTATACATGATGTTTAAATGGATTATGCTATTTTGAATGCTAACATTAACTATATTTTATGCTTATATATATATATATTTATATATTTATATTTATATTTATATTCATTGTTAAGGGAAAATTGTAGGGAACAAGCATTCGATCGTGAGCTCGACGATGGTCTTCTTTGAACATCCGATTGAGGTATGGAATATCTCCCTTAGTTGTTAGCTTCTTTAAGTTATCTAGCATATTTGAGAATGGATGCGATTTCTTGTTTCATCCTGTTTGTTGTGGTCCACCCCAATCCATATGAATATTTTCTTTGTAGCAATGTGATCAAATAATTCCTTTAGAGTGGAATATACCTCTCTTAAGGGTAGCTCATGAGGTTTCTCCTTTAAGGAATGCATGTCAAGCAAAAATCTACTTATGAAAACAAGACTAGTACATCATTGATCCTCCATTTTGGTGATATATGTGTCTACCCAATCCATGAATAAGTAATCACCTTTATTTGTTGATTCAAATGGCATGTACTCGACTATATTTCCCATATCTAAGAACTCTTCAATGTCCTTCTAAAGGAAGGAAGGTGTCAGTCCAACATCTTCTACATCATCCCTCTTCACATGCACCTATAAATATTAATATCCCTCATGTTAAAGCTTCACATGAGGTTCCTCCATCAATTCCAATGCATCTCCTCTCACGTAGAAATGCTTATCTTCCATGCACGATGGAGGATGTGGTGTGCTCAAATCCTTTCGAAGGTGGTCAATTTGTATTCTTGATTCTTGAAGCGGTTCTTGTGTGATCCTCAAAGAATCAATGGTTTCCTCCAATTTACTAGTGAGCCTTTCTAATTCTTCTTCTTCCTTTTTGAGTGCATGCTGATACATTTTGGCTATCATGAGAAGATGATTTATGACAGAGAGAAAATTTGTGGTACTTTATTTCATATTTTCCATTTCCTCTCTTAGCTCTTCCAACTCTTTCAAGAAATATCTTTTTTAAAACCATCTTTGAAAGCTCTCTAACAACAGTTTGCTACCAAAGCATTGGTATATACAAATTGATTTAAGGATTCCATGAGTTTCCCTTGGTTTTCCCTTAATGATCCCATCATATGATGTGACTCATAGGGAAACTCCTCCACCCATCCTGCTTCATCTAATGCCTAACACAACAGATAAAAATTTTTGTGGCATTGATAAACATCATATATTTCAACACTAGAATATTTTTCCATTTTGTTACAGCTAATTTTACCACACATGGTGGATCACACATTTATGGCCTTCCTTGTCCCTCTGCAGACTCTTTGGACCCCATGGACTATTTTTGTACCTTTGAGGTTTCCAAGATCATCCCTAAAAACATGCATTATTTTCCATACGCGACTTTTAAACCTATCCTCACGTATATACGTGGATATGACCCTCCAACCCTCGTACATCGGGATGTGTGCAAAAGGACAAATAGTTTTGGAGTTTTCCTTGATGTGGATCCGAGTCACTTGTCTCTTGGCCTTCTATATGCCTTGAGATTGCTCAGATTTGACCTTCCACTTCCCCTTTGAAACACTATTTAAGGAACATTTTGGATACATTGAAAGGGGAGGAATTGAAGAGCAAGAAAAATATAGTCCATTGTTGTCAGAGCTTATACTTGAGTCTACATCCCTTTGTCCCTTGGAAAACTTTGTTTTCTTCCCAAGATTGCCTTTTCTTGTGAGCTTTATATCAAGAGATGGAGGATTGAAGTGGTGGAGGCCTAGGTGGAGGACTCAGTTTCTCCGGTTCGTAGACGTTCCGATAGAGGTTGTCACTATTGTAATCTCTGATTCATATTAACAGAAATATATTTTCCTATCCAATAATGTGTCTTTAAATGAATATTGAATCCATGGATTCTTTTAAATGCTTATATGTTATTGATTATATATGCTAGATTAGGTCTAACACCATTATATAGCATGCTTGTCCTGTTTTCTCATTGTTGAGAGAGAAAATTGCTAATACAAGAGAGATTGGAAAAGCTCAATGGGGATCTACACCAACCATCCGGAATAAGGTATGTTTCAAGATCCTTTAGTGTTAGATGTTTTGTTTCTCTTGCATATGGGAAGGGATTGATTTCTGTGGTTGCTCTGTCTGTTGTGGTACTCCAAGCCATAGGAAGTATTCTCTGTAAAAGAATTGGGACCATACTGGGGAGTTCCTAGTCATTTCCTTTGGGGGTTTATCGGCATTCAATGTTCTTGAATTGCTCCGATTTCTCTGTATCTGAGTCAGTTTTGGGGGCATGTTTTCCTAATAGTGTCTGATAGGAGTAAATTTTGTCTCAGCTTGTTTGTTTACCTTCTTTTTGTCTCTTTTTATTCCTGTAGGTGAGTTTTGTCTTCACAGTCATGTGTACATGTGGTTTTTACTGGTATATCCGTGTATATACGCAGGGTTTCTGCACACAGTCGTGTATGCCCCATTTTTTTCCCTTTTGGGAAAGATTAAGTGTTGTTGGGTGAGTTTGGATGATTGTTGAGTCTTCTTGGATGCTTTTAGAGTCTATATACACCTCTATTTCTGACCAGAAATGCATTTTAGTTTGATTTTTTTTTTTAGAATGTTCTTGTCATTTCATTTTCTATTTTTTGTTTTGGGATTAGTGCATTAGGTCTCTTTTAGTTCTTTGCTTGGGCATTGTCTGATATTGATTGCAGATTCTGGGGGTTGTAGATTCATACTTTTGTTTTATTATCTCATTTTAATTCAAAAAATATAAAAACATTTCATTTTTGAATCATTATGCATTGTTGCATTTTGCATTTTGCATGGTACTTGTATTAGGTTTGCTTGGAGAGTATTAGTTAGATTTTCATATAGGATGATTGCATATTAATTTGAAGGAAAATTTTGCACTTCACATAGTAGAATACCACAATTTTCATTCAACACAATGCATTTGCATTGATTGTTAGGTGTGCACTTTCCTTCTTGTTGCGTCATAACATCATTAGTTGCACGACCATTTTCCCTTTTGAGTAAACAACCAATTAAAATCAACGCATAATAAAATGAATTACACTTTTTTCTTTTATAGGGTGCACCAACAAGATTAGGTTTTAGGATCTTGGAATAATTCATTGTGAGTAAATTCTCCAAGACCACTAAAAGAAACATTTATGTGTCTGTCCAGGTGAGAGTGTGAAATTCCTTTATATAATTAGTGTTTCTCGGGATCCTCCTCTTCCAAGGGAGTTAAGCACGCAGAACTATGAGCGCTTATTGATTGGGATGACCCCTGGTCATAACTGAGTAGCACCGAAGATATTTCAAGGATTGTATTTGTATCTGGGGGCTCTTTCGAGAGTTTTGGGCTTTGCTACCCTGCCCATACAGTCAATCCTTCCTACAATTGTCTGCCTGAGCATTGATTATATTTAGGTGACCTTAGTTGCCTTACCTAGGCTATCGAGGGGGTACTTTGTAGAGGTTATTCTGTAGGTGTCCTGGCCAAGTAGGGGTCGGACAGCACAGTCACTATATGCATTGAATCTGAGGCCCACTATAATTGGTTACAAACCTCCGCTTGTTGTGTATGGGAGTATCAAGCCTCTCCTAGGCAAGACATAACTACTTCATTTGGGAGCTCACATATCCTACCCTTGTTTGCTTGTGATTTGGCTTTACATTTTATAGGTGTATACTCTGTGCACTCTAGTTTTCCTAGGGTTTGCATAATTAGATTGAGTCTTTTTAATTTTTGAGTCATTATAGATTCAGGCATGGCACTTCACTATTCTCGTCGTTTAGTAGGACTTCCTCTTTCCACGTCTCCTCCTCCTTTGGGAGAGAGAAATAGATATTCCGGGTGGACTACTTCTCACGTTGATTCACACATGATGGGAGATCATGAGGATGAGATTCCTGAGATGTATTCTCCACCTCATGAGGTTGGGGATGTAGATTCTAGTCCCGTATATGACCCTTCATTGGAAATACCTTCACATTATGGTTATGATCCCTCATTCATAGGTCATCAGTATTGGTTTCTAGGTGACGAGACTCATCATGAACCCACAAGCACTATTCATGTTCGTTATGGCATGCCTAATATCCCTGCACATGATCTGGCACATCATGTCGAGTCAGATGTTGAGCCTAGCACTACACCTGCGGGAACTCCTATTCCTTTCCATGTGGAGAGACTTGGGAGCACTAGTCACATTGCACCTTCCATCCTAGTGGTGGAAGCTACCTCACATGTCCATCCTAGACCTAATGTTAGTAGTCATATGTAGATACTAGAACCAAGACGAGTGACCATAGGGAACACCACTTACATCCCTTCACATGTCCCTTCCTCCTCAAACCCTACTCCTTTGAATGCATTTTTGACAAAACTTCCTCCCCCTCATTCACATGGTCCTTTGGGTTGGAATATCACTACTAGCCATGTTCATACTACAATTGCTCACATGGTAGTATCTCAGAGTCAAGTACCTCCTATTGTCTCAGGAGGTCATATTCCTGTTTCTGGATCATCTCATGGTCCATTGCAAGGAGTTATCCATATCCCTAACTATGGAGCTTCTCATGGGACATTCCATGGGATACCATATGGAGCTTCTCATGGACAGTATTATGGACCGTAGTATGGACAGAACTATCAACCCTATGGGTACGAGTATCAATAACCTTCTTACTCTTCCAATTATGGATTTGTAGCACCGCATAGTCAAGGTACACCACATCATACTGCTTCTATGCAGCCCTACATCGGTCAAATGGGAGTAGGATATTATGAGCAAGGCCATGGTATTTATAGTAATCATCCTTACATGAACCAGAACTATTAGGGAGCATGGCATAAACTGGTTCAACCTAGGCTCCCTTTCCTTGCAACATTGAACTTACCTAACTTAACGAGACTTATGAATGATCTAGTATCTCATGACTCGTCTTGGAAAACCGTCCCTAACAAGCTTCCTTCATACATTCCCAAGTTCGAGGGAAAAGATGGAGAAGATCCTAGTGAGCATGTCACTACTTTTCATTTTTTGTGCTCTTCCAATTCCTTACATGACGACTCAATCCGTTTAAGGCTATTTCAACGCACCCTCACCAGGCCTGCAGAAAAATGGTATATAGAGTTACCAAGGGGGGCATTCGTTTTATTCGATAACCTTGCCATGACTTTCCTCAATAACTTTCAGCTACCCATACGTTACGACGTTGGTACAGAACTCTTGTTGACATTTCAATAGGACAAAGCCACACATATCTCGGATCACATTCAGGAGTGGCATAGACAGAAGAGGTTGATTAAATCCTTTATACCATAGAAATGTCTCCTTGAGTGGTTCCTCAAGTCGTTGTTACCTTACATCGTGAAGGATGTTTCTACATCCAGAGTACAAAACGAGGAACAAGCAATTTTTAGGGCACAAGAGTTGGATTTGATCTACGCTCAATCCCGAATTTTGTATTAGATTACACCTAACACTCTGTGATCTAGTTTCGATCCCAAGATCAAGCCTGGACCACATGCCGATGGCATCGTGGGTTGTACAAGTTCCAAAACTATGGATTTGATTGTGAAACAAGTGAGCTAATTGTCTATTGATCAATCAGCTTCGAGATAGGCCACAACTTTGTCTCAACCCACCCAAATGGCAAGTGTACTTTTCATGCAATTGTCGGACCAGAAGGGAAACCAACAGCCCAGAAGGAATAAGAAAAAGGGTAAAAATAATCGTAAGGGTGGGAACAAGAATGAAAATGCTAATTTTAATGACAAGAACACCGGCAATGCTGGGGGGACAAGCAGTCTAAATGTAAGGTAAAGTTTCCTTGCAAATTGTGTAAGGAGGACGACCTCACTCACTTGTTCCCTCATATGGAAGATGCATCGAGATTCATAGCACAAGGCCCAGCTGTGCTAACTAATCGTTTACCCCATAATCAAAATATGAACTCGAGGACCAATGAGCCTCATTGTGCATCGGGTGGTATGTGCTACTAAGGTTGTGACTCCTGCAAAAGATTATGGTTCGTCACAACCAGACCTTGGAAAAGAACCTGCTCCACCTGAGAGCCTTTTGCATATCGAAAACCCTATGGATAAACTTGAGAGTGAACCTCACATTCCTAAGGGAGTCCTAAAGTGTTCGGTGCACAATCTTAATGCCCGAGCCTCCCATAACTATCTGTTGTCAAGGATTTGTGACAAACTCCTTGTGCGATGTCCGTGCTTGAAGTACTTCAGAGTTGTCCTCCACAAAGGAAAGCCTTGCTTTCTTCTCTTGGGGTTAATGATGATAACTCTTCTTCCATTATCGAATTTGAAACCATGGGACTATAGCCTCGCTTGCCTTACTACGTGTCTCTTTTGATTCATGTAGAGTGTCTTAACATGACCATCAAATGCACTATGATTGATGAAGGTGCTGCTGCTTCCGTGATGTCTATGTCATGTTGGAAAGGTTTGGGTTCTCCCAAGTTGTCTCAATCCACTACTATGTTGACTCCCTTTGATGGTAGATCATTTTAGTTGCACAAGATTCTTCCTTCTCTTAAGGTCCAATTGGGAGGGAAGACCGTCGCAATCAAGGTTGAGGTGGTTAATGAACCCCTTGACTACAATCTTTTGTTGGGTCAGAATTGGATGTATAGTATGCAAGCCGTGGCCTCTTCTCTCTTTCGCGTAGTATGCTTTCCATTTAATTGGGAACTTCTATCTCGATTATCGATCATTCTCAGCCTGCAATTGAGAGTGTGGGTGTAGGTATGTATCCATCTCTTATGGGGACCTTTAGCTGTCATGCGCCCTTTCTTATGATTGGATCTAGTTTTTGTGGGGCTTCATATTTGTTGAATTTGGTGTCTTTTCACACTACCCATATGGAAGATCCTTGGATTCTTCCTTCACCGAGTCCTTCGAATGGACATGTCGAAACGGATGTGTCGTTGTCTACAACAATGATAGCATATCAAGTGAATCTTGATTGTGTTGCAGAGCCTAGTCCTTCCTCTTCATGGACACAGGAGGAGGACCCGTATGTGCTGCCAGCATGGGCAGTTGAGCCCTCTCACACACAGGATTACCTTGACGATTTTTTTCCATCAGATGAAGCCATTATTGAGGCCATGTTTTGGGTTAATCCAGCTTGGAAATAGTTACATCATAGATCATATTTTCTTCTCGAGCTTAACTGTATGTAGCGTGAGGACATTAGGGAGATTCTTAGCGAGAATATTGGCAGTCTCGTGATTCCATTGATCTCTCCTAGTCGGATGGCTGATGGGAACATTGTGAATTTATCACCTACTATTCCTATCAATATTTCTCACAATCCTAGCAAAGTTGAGAACATCTACATTGGGGCAGATTGTTCCTCTGATGAAATCAAGGAGTGTACTGAGTTATTTAAATAGTTTCGTGACATCTTTGCTTAGTCATATGAGGAAACACCAGGTATCAACCCTTGTATTGTCGAACATGAGATTAAGACCTATCAAAAGGTGAAGCCCGTTCGACAATGTTTGCGTGCGGTGAATCATAGAAAAGCACCCACTATTAAGGCTGAGATAGAGAAGCTATTGAAATTTAGTTTTATCTATCCTGTTCCCTTGACAGAGTGGGTTTCAAATCCCGTTCCGGTTGATAATAAGTAGGGAGCGATCCGTATATGCACTGATTTCTATGATTTAAATCGTGCTTGTCCTAAGGATAATTTTCCCACACCATTTATTGATAAGATTTTGGATGAGTGTGTAGGAAGCGAGGTATTCTCCTTCATGGATGGTTTTTCCAGATATAATCAGATTCAGATCAAACCCGAGGATCAACATAAAACTGCATTTATTTGTCCTTTGGGTACCTTTTCATATCGAAAGATGCCTTTCGGTCTTAAAAATGCCAGAGCTACATTTCAACGGGCTGTAACCTTAATTTTTCATGATCTCAAAACAATTATCGATGTGTATTTGGATGATCTTGCTGCTCAGTCTCATCTGAGCGTACGTCATCCATACCATTTGAGATTAGTATTCGAAAGATGCCACCACTACCAGGTTAGGTTAAATCCTCATAAGTGCATCTTTTGTGTGACTATTGGTCGCTTGCTAGGGTTCATTATATCCAAGGAGGGTATAAGAGTCGATCCCTTAAAAGTTGAGGCAATACTTCAATTGTCTCCCTTGCGTAATATTAGACATCTTTAGTGTTTGCAATGCATGGAAAATTTCTTGCGGAGATTCGTCGTTAATTTTGCCAATTTGACTAAAGGCTTTATGCATCTTTTAAAGAAGGACACTACTTTTTGCTAGGATGAGCGAGCCCAGTAGTCCTTTGATGCTCTTAAGAGAGCCTTAGCATCAGCCTCAATGCTTAGTCCACCTGACTATATCCATGATTTTTTGATTTATGTGCCCATGTCCATGGAGACAGTTGGTATGGTTTTGGTTTAGGAGGATGAGGAGCTCCATGAGCATGTCATATATTATTTGAACCGGAACCTTATTGATACATAAATCCATTATTCTCATGTGGAGAAACTTGCCTTGGCCACCGTTCATGCGGTTCAGAGATTGAGACATTACATTCTCCTTTGCCAGACCTTGGTGGTAGCTCATGTCATTCCATTTCAGTTCATCGTCACTAGAAGGATGATCGGGGGAAAATATAATAAGTCGATTGTTATTTTGCAATAATTCAATCTCAAATTTTTTTCGGCGAAATTGAAGAAATTGTTTATCTTTGCAGAGCTCATTTCTGATTTTCCAAGTGTGTAGGAGGAGGAGGTTTATGAGGATACATTTGTCGATGGGCATATTTTCCTTACCTCAACTTTGGACCCATGGTATGGGGATATCATTGTATATTTGCAAATGTTGAAGGTCTATACTCGCCTTTCATGGGATGAGCGACGACGATTATGTCATGTAGCTAAGAAATACCTTATAGTGGATAACACTTTGTACCGCCGTGGGGTAGATTCCATTTTGCGTTGTTGCTTAAGCCATGATGAGGCTGAGGTTGTGCTGAATGATTACCATGGAGGGGCGTATGGTGGTCATTTATCTAGGATTTCAATAGCCCAAAAATATTAAGAGTGGGATATTTTTGGCCGTTGATCTTTAAAGATTGTGTCAATGCAGTAGAGAAGTGTCACCCTTACTAGGTGTTTGCATGCAATATGCGCTCGCATCCTACCCCATTACATCTGATTATCACCATAGATCCCTTCACCAAGTGGGGTCTTGACTTCATGGATTGCAACCCAGCTTCGGCTGGGTGGCATCATCACATTATAGTGGTTGTTGATTATTTCACGAAATGGGCAGAGGCTATGCCCATGATTAAATCCGATTGTGAGAAAGTGGCACATTTTGTTTTCAACCAAATTATTACTCAGTTCGACATTCCGAAAAAGCTTGTCACTAACCATGGTAGGCACTTTCTAAATAAAATGATGGAAGATTTTTCTTTGAAGTTAGAGTATAAGAAGGAGCACTCATCTTCCTATTACCCTTAAGTGAATGGACAGGTTGAAGCAGTGAATAAATCACTTAAGTCCATTCTCCAATGAACCATCGTGCAAAGCAAGACGAATTGGCATATCATGTTATATCCTGCTTTGTGGTCCTATACAACCGTGGTTAAGACTACCACCAGTTTCTCTCCATATCCGCTAGTACATGGGGTGGAGTCTGTCTTGCCAGTTGAATGGGAAATCCCTTCGTTCAAGCTAGCTATAGAGATTTTACTAGACACTTCTGCATTGGAGGAACATTTAGTCCACTTAGAGCAGCTTGATGAGTAGTGCCAATATTCCTTAGTTGCTCTAGAAGTAAATAAGCATCGCGTTAAGGTCCAATATGATAAGTCTGTTCGTCCAAGGAAGTTTAGTGAAGGTGATTTGGTTCTTTTGTGGGATCAAGCTAAAGAACCCTTAGGGGCAGGGAAGTTTAATCCCATGTGGCATGGTCCTTACGTAGTCAAACGTGTGTTAGAGAAGGGCGCCGATTAGTTGGTGGATTATGAAGGGACAGACTTGGCAGAGCCTAGAAATGGGCTCTATCTTAAAAAATACTATGCATGATCTTCAGCCAAGGTTGATTGTTGTTTATTATTGTACAATTTTTTGCATAGTTAGGTTTTCTTATGGTGATCGGGTTTGTTGATTAGCTTTCGTTTCTTATGGCAGATGTCGATGGAGTCTTTCGCTTACATAGGATTCGCTGATGATGCTAGTCATCCCACTCAAAACTTAGCTTCGACTGCTTGGGTGATTTATACTCCTACGGGTCAAGTATTGTCTTCAGGAGGTGTATCTTTATGGATTCTTCGAACAATGTTGCTTAATATAGTGTCATTATTGAGTTATTGCGGGATGCCATTTCACATGGTGTTCTCTCTCTTGAGGTACGTCTTGAATCAGAGTTAGTGGTTTCATAGCTTAATGGCTTGTATCGTATTAGGGATCCAACATTATTATGAATATTCTTATGTGTGAGATTGCTAGAATGACAATTTGACAACATAGCATACATACATGTTTCAAGAATTTTTAATCAAGTTGCTGACTCATATGTTAACTATGTGTTAGATTGGCATTTGTTTCATAGACCATAAGCATATCACAAACATACATTTTTTACACACATGTAAATAAATAAAATTGATCATCATAAAAAAATTTCATTAACATAAAAAATGTGATGTCATAATACATAAGTGTCATAATACAAAATTGGGGCTTCCGAGCCACCAAAATATAATACACGGTAGTACAAAATGAAATACTCTCTGGACTCTAAGCCTGAGGAGGAGGAGGGGGGTTCTAATCGTTGTAGCACACCACGGCTCTAGTTAGCCATCAAAATAATTGAACCCATGCCTGTGGTACACCAACCACCTAGCGCTACATGGCCTCAGGAAATTCCTCGACTTGCGCCATGGGTAACCTATGTGTGAAGCATACAAAGTTTGTGTGGATGCTTTGGAGCATCTGCTCCGCATCCGCACCCATGATGTCGTCTCCTCTTCCCCTCCGTCTATGACAAGGGAAATCATCAGGTCGGCGTGGTCCAACATCTACATACACATGACAGATTGTCACTATGTGTCATCACACAAAAACATGTCTTTTGAGTCAATATATCAAAAAACACAAAAAAAATTAATAATTTAAAAAACTTAAAAAGAGGGTTTGGGATTTGTTACCTATGTCACCATATGTCGCTCCTGGTGGTAGGAGCATGTCTGGATCTCCATAGAAATATATCCTTGCATAGGGGTAGTCATCGATGGCAATGATCTATCGTCGCCACCATGGAAAGAAGTCCGCTGGGTAGGGGTTATCCACCCTACCTCTGCCCAGTCTGAACATAACATTTTCCCAATGTCATTGGGCCGGATTTCAAACTCCGTGTGGAGGAATGTCCACTCTAGGGCTTAGCCCCAGTACACGCTCAAAGAAGAACATGCTTAGTATGCTACCAAAACTGAATTTTCTCACCCTACCCATCTTGTAGTCACTGAGATGTTGCTTCATGTTACTCAACAACCTACTGCTCTATTCATACACTGTGGGTCTCATACACTCCACCGCATATAACATCAATGGTAGTGAGGCTAGTGGAGTGAAGCTAGACCGGCTATGCTGCCGAGTGCCAATAGTATGGCCTTCAATCCCAACACCTGGATCAAGCTTGTCAGGATTTGACTGCCAACCTTTTCTGTGTCCGAACAGTAGTACACCGCAATGTACTCATCAATAGTTAGACCACCTCTGGGCCCGTGAGATCATAGGCTTACCACCTCTCCTCATCGGGATAATCCAGTAATAAATTATATGTCCTCAATCTCTATACTGAGAGACATCCTGTCAATGTGAAAAAACTCTGAGTCTGGATCCCAGTAATCCACTTGCATCTGCAGGAGTCTTAGTTTGGCCGCCAGGCTACCAAGACACCAACACTTATACAAAATGCATGCACATAGAGCTTGTTGGGCCATTAAGTCACCTTGAATAACCTCTTATACATCACCATGTTCCCTCTCTCTCCATTCTAGAACCATCCTACACATAAAACATGATTTTTGGTCATTGTTTACCTTAAAAATCCTTATTTGCGGCTGCATACGCAACTGTTTGCAAAACAGCCATGTATGTACGCAGTTTTGGGATGTTTTTTCGCGTATGGCCAACCCTATATGTGGAAAAAACCCCAATATCTGCATGGGATGAAACGCCTACTTTAGATTGGCCTATCAAATAAAATTGACCATGGAAACTGAAATTTTTTGCATGAAATAGGAAGAGGAGGACATGAGGAGTTACCTAGAACAAATGGTGTCAAATTTCACTGGATGATGCTCCCATAATTTGCATTGGAAGTTTTGAGCTCAAACGGGTAAAAATTTAAAATGATATGGAATTTTTGAATTTTTTACTATTTATAGAATTTTTTTGAAATTTTTGAAATTTTTGACCCACTTTCTATAGTTTTTGACCGTTTATTACCATTTTTGACCATTTTGGACTAATTTGATGATGTAGGGGACTGTTTTGAGCATAGTTTGACCGTGGTTTTGACCCGTTAATGCCGATTTCAGGTATTATGTCTAAACTAGCATATAGGTTAGGTTTCACATCCATTTGCACTTTGCATGACCTTATGACCATTTCATTATAACCCTAGGTACGAACCCATTCTATCTTGTCACAGAACCTTCTTGTTGCTTTTATAAGTGACATGATGTGAATGGTAGAGCTTGACCATACATGGGTTCCCTAGTTAGCTCCTGTTTTGCATTTCATGCCCATGCCGACATTTTTCCTTTAGGGTGTGGGAGTCCTTTGTATAGTATCGCCCTGACTTTGTGCAACAACCTCATACTCCTCTTGATCTTTTTGCTGTCCTTTTCTCTAGGAATCCCTTATGTCAAGTGGTAGTTGCATTGTCATAAGATTTGCTTTCCTTATTGAGCCTTATCTCAGCTTCCCTGACTTTGATTATCAGCCATATAGCCCAAGCTTGTCTCATGTCTATCCAAGCAGAGCCATTTTACATATCCTTTGCAGCTTGATTTTCCATTTTTACTAGGAGGAGACTTTCCCCCGAGTGTCATTATCCTACACATGTGTCCTTGCATTGAGCATAGGTATGTTCCACTACTTGGAACTAGTTTGTTTTCCCCTTGACACTCGTCTCTTCCTAGTTTGTAATTATAAAGCACTTTTATTCTTTTTCAAGCTTTTCAAAATATTTGAAAAAGTCCAAAAAAATAAAAAAACCAAAAAGCCAGACTAGAAAAGATGTTATCTTTGGTAGCAGTCGAGTTGTGTCACCTTCGAATAGAGCATTGTATATCACATCCGTTGGTTGGGTTAAAAGTTTGACTTTAGGAGCTGTACTCATTTCTTTGAGTTTATCTCTGCCAATTGGTTAAGCTTCCAGTCCCTATGGAGACCCTGCCGATGCCTCCTATGTTGCGGAGATGTCCCAGTTTTGTATATTGAGTCTATGCTGCCTCCATTCAGGCACCATTCACCTTTATGCTCTTTTTTGAAGGAAGTTGAAACCTGAGTCGGCCATTCCTCAGTTCTCTTGACTTTGCATGTCGTCCATTCCTAATACTATTACTAGTTCGTTCACATTATGATCAAGTCCTTCCACATTATATAGCTTTGTTGAGTACCTCATGTTGGATGATGAAGGATTCCTTAATTCCCTCCTTCCAGTGGATTTCATCCCATCAACTTCAGATCATTTATTCTAGGATAGGAATCTAGAGTCATTTTGAGTTCCTTGGGACTTGCAGTCATTAGTGGTAGGTTCTCTCTCCATCGACAATTTTGGGAATACATCAATGTGCCCTAATCAATGGATTCTCTCAAGTGTTCGACCTCAACACATTTATTCGCACGTGTTAGATTGCACTCTAGTACCTTTATTCCCATTTTCATTATCGGTGGGTGATCTCGCGTCTGTTAATGGTATACATCAATGACTGGTAATCTGATGATGGACTACTTTGTTTGACCTTAACACCTCTATAATTCACATAGTAGGACATTTACTCATAGAGGATTATGTAGAAGACCTTCCATATTGGTGACATTTCATATATGATGCCTCCTTGATCGTGCCAGTGTTCATGAGATTTCATCTCTCGTGACTTGATTCCAGTGTATGTCAAATATCTTCAGCCATTATGGAGATATTGATCCATTATATATCTTCATCTTTCATGGAGATCATGATCCTTTGTATATCTTCATCATGGAGATTCTGATCTATCTATATTGTACATGGTGATGACCACACATGTCATGTTTTGTATCATGCCTATTCATGGCCATTGTACTCTTATGTATTTGGGATTGGTGTATGTACTTGCTGTCATATGCAGAGATATTTGTACTATATTAATGGATGGCTTGTTCTTCCACCTGGTTCTCCATCACTCCACTTCTGGGATGGGCTTATAATGTATTTCGGCCATCGTATCACCTCTTTGCCCTCACACATTAGGGGGCATCTGTTACAGCTGATTTTACCACACATGGTGGATCAGACATTTATGGCCTTCCCTGTCCCTCTGCCGACTCTTTGGACCCCATGGACTATTTTTGTACCTTTGATGTTTCTAATATCATCCCTAAAAACATGTATTATTTTCCATACACGACTTTTAAACTTATTCTCGCGTATATACGCAGATATGACCCTTAAACCCACGTACATCAGGATGTGTACAAAAGGCCAAATAGTTTTGGAGTTTTCCTTGATGTGGATCCAAGTCACTTGTCTCTTGGCCTTCTATATACCTTGAGATCGCTTGGATTTGACCTTCCATTACCCCATTAAAACACTATATAAGGAACCCTTTGGGTACATTGAAAGAAGAGGAATTAAAGAGCAAGAAAACTATAGTCCATTGTTTTCAGAGCTTATAATTGAGCCTGCATCCCTTTGTCCCTTGGAGCACTTTGTGTTATTCCCAATATTGCCTTTGCTTATGATCTTGCTATCGAGAGATGGAGGATTGAAGTGGTGGAGGACCAGGTGTAGGACTCAGTTTCTCCAGTTTGCAGACGTGCTGACAGAGGTTATCACTATTGTAATCTCTAATTTATATTAATAGAAATATCTTTTCCTATCCAATAACATGTATTTAAATCAATATTGAATCCATGGATGCTTTTAAATGATTATATGTTATTGATTATATATTCAAGAGTAGGTCTAACACCATTATATAGCATGCTTGTCCTACTTGTTGATTGTTGAGAGAGCAAATTGTTAATACAAGCGAGATTGGAAAAGATCAATGGGGATCTACACCAACCATATGGAATAAGGTATGTTTTGAGATCCTTTAGTGTTAGATGTTTTGTTTCTCTTGCATATGGGAAGGGATTGATTTCTGCAATTACTCTGTCTGTTGTGGTACCCAAATCCATAGGAAGTTTTCTCCATCACAGATTTCACTTTCATTGTATGAAGTGGAGGGATTTTCAAAATGCTGTAAAGGAATGTGACTTTTGCAAGAATAAAATACTGTGTCATACCTTTGTGGCTCATTTTATTCTTCTCCAATTAAGAGACTTGTTTCGTCCTGATCTCACACTTTGTTACCCATAGGAATATTCACCTCTGCATCATCTAGTTTGCACCACTCCACTTTTCCATTTGACTGGTGTGAATCTATGTGTGGGGCTTCACTCTTTGTCTTCAAGTGCTTATTCTTCCTGAATTTCCTCCTTTAGGAAAACTAAGGATTTTTCATTCTTGTTTTTATTAGGAACAAGCCTTTTGGATACTTTACTTGGAAAAGATCCAAATAGCCTCAAAAAAATCCAATATATACATGGTTTTGATGTAGCTTGGAATTTTGTCTTCTCATTTTATTGTTCACACTGTTCAAAATCATCTTCAAATCCTGGTAGAAGCCTCATAGATTAAACTATTATTTAAATGACTAATTTCCATAATGCATAGATGTAGAGGACCATGCTTTGATACCATTGTAATTTACCCAAATAGATATTCAGGCACACCAGCTCAATTTCGACTAGTTTTAGGATATGAGTTTGAAAATTAAGACTCTAACACATCAAGAATTCCCCAAATTTTCTCAAGATGGATTTTTAGTATCTGATATAAATAAATGGAATATTACAACAACCTTAATTAGACACCCAAACTTCAACAGTTGTACATTCTTTGGGTGCATCACGCCTAGGTAGATTCCTTTGGCTAAACTAAAGGATTCAAGGAAATGGCTCCAAGACTTATGTAGAACCGAGTGACTTCTGGTGAAAAAATGGAAGTGGCTAGTCTATATCTATCCCAATCTACTATAAAAACATTCATATAGGCAATTCGAATCAATCTAATAGATTTTGAATGCTAGAAAGAAAACTCAACCTTTAGGACATCTCAACTAGTATATTTCCAAGTCAATTCTAAAGGTACTTAAGGGTGATGAATTTCTAGTATGAAGGATGGAATAAGTTTTATTAGTTATCTTCTCACTAAAACAACTCACATAATATTATTTGGATTCACGAAAGTCGGGTTATTACAACAATTCAAAAAACTAGCTAGATTTACCATCAAAATGAGCATAGGACTTCCAAACACTACAAAATTGTTTTGAATTCATTTACTAGCTCTTAAACTTGACCATAACACACCCAAATTGGACTATATTAACCATATAATAATTGAACAAAGCATCTATAGTTGAATTATGACATATAAAACAAGATAGTGATGGCATGTTTCTACAAGAGATTCAATAGTGACACATAGACATCAATATACTAGAAAATCGTACTAATATTTTATTAAATGTGGATGGACACATCTTGAACATTCATGAAAGTATTACTAGTTGCAAGTTACAAGAATTTTTGTTATGAAATGAGCCACGGGACTTAGAATAATTACAAAGAAGGGAGGATAGAAAGCTACTCCCATAAGTGATTTTCTCTTTTCAATTCTTGAACTCCCAAATAGTAATTCGACCCAAGCTTGAGATCAGACCTGCAAATTATATGGAAGACCTACAAATAGACCTTAATTTCAAATTAACCTCAATTATATGGACAAGGTCTCCAACTCCTCAATTACTAATTGAATTGCTTAAACTAGCTACACTAGACATAAGGGGCACATTTCCCAACTAGTGACAAGGGGCACATCTCCTAAGTCTCAAAAATATTAGAGCTCTTCAATTCAATAATGAAATTGTTAAAAGATGTGATGGGCGCTTTCATCCTCCTTTTCTTAACCTCTACTAGCTTTTATGCCTTTCTTCTAGAGATTGACATCTAGGAAATTCAAACCATAGGTGTATTGGATGTTTCTTTGGCAAGTTGTTTTCATATTGGACCCACTTGCCTTAATGAATGTGCCCTCATTAGATAAAATTACCCTATGTAGCTTTCCTACTTTTACCATTCATTCTTGAGGCTTATCTTCAAAACTTTGGAAACAATTTTCCTTCTTGATTTTCTGTTGTTTTTTGTTTTTTGTTTACTTTAGGCTGCTTTTATTGCTTTAACTGCTTTCTTTCCATATTTTCCAAGGATTACAACTCATCTACCTTATCCTCATCCTCCGTGCCCTCTTCATCTGTCTAGACGAATTACAACTCATAAATAATAGTTTGAAATTTAATTACTCCAAAATTGTGGTCCTCGTCATCCTTTCAAATTTATTTAATTGCATAAAATAACTATGACAAAATTTAATTCGTTATTAATTTAATTCCACTCAACCCATGGGAATATAATGGGCCTACTCGCAAACCATAGTGGTACCAAATGGGGTCATTACATCGAACATTTTGGGGTCATTACATCGAACATTTTCTAAAGTTTAATGATGCATAATTGTTGACATACAAATCCCTTAGTGGTGGTGTTTTATAAGTTCTATCCTAACTTGATCTTAATGTAAATGACATGGTACAACATTTTGATGGAACACACATTTTTATTGCCACACAGTTTGAGCTAGATGACGATATTTTATTATTACTTACTTGAATGGAGGTGTCATTTGTTTGAGGTAGATCACAATATTTTTTTTATTGTTTACTTGAGTACAAGTTCCATTCCTTTTTGGAATTCAATGGGTTCTTATCTTTTCCATTTACACAAGCTTCATGGAATTGTAAACACCTTGGAGTATTTTATTATTTATTAAGTTGGTTACATATTGGAGAAAGAACTCATGACGAAACATTCTATTTTGGGGGCTAGTTGAAGTTCTTAAGAACTTTGACTTGTTATAATTGTGAAGTGTTACACTTTGATGTTAGAGTTTGCACTTTAATTCAAATATCTGAGATATTTAATATAATTCACTAGAACTACTGAAAGATAGGAATGCACAACACAAAAGAAAGACACAAAGATTCTATCTTGGGAAACCAAAAGGAACAAAACCCAACAAGTTCTTGTTGTGTAGAGGAGGCACATTCTACGGCCGAGTAGGGGGAGATGTGTAACTCCTTCTGTGCTCATCCTAGAGCTGACAAGTGTACTTTTGAAAAAATAAAAAAAATATTATAAAAAAAAAAAGATATTATAAAAAAATAACATGTCTGCTCAAATTAGTTTAAAACATTGACACAGACACAGACACACACACACACACACATAACTACACTGAATTAGATCAATTCAAATGCTTCCTCAACTTTTACACTCTAAAAAGGGGTTTTGCAGCTCGAGACATTTGATCCCTCTCGGTGCTTGGTAGATCCCATTTTAAGATGGATCTATGCTAGTGTATAGATTCGTCACATAGCACATTGTTACACAGAGATAGAAAACCCAAAAATAAGATGCCTTATGTTGCTTCTTATTTTTCTTCACAAGTGAACTTGTCTTTCTCTTCCTTGGAGTGAACTTGCTTGAGCTTCCAGTGTACCCAAATGAGGGAGGGCACCTCCCTATTTATTTCTTCAATTGTGTGACCTTTTGGTCCAAGAGGGAAGACTTATAGACCTTACAAGGCTGACTTGACTTAGGAAGGCTCAAAAATACATTTTATACTTATTCTATTGGGAACTATTGCCCCAAATTATAACAAAAGTTTTTACCTTGACTTTTACATGACCAACTATAGTAATGACATCTCCAATTAAAAAAAAACATCCCAAAAAAATACAGTAAAAATACAACAAAATATAATAATATTAATGATGCAATACAAAATATGTTATGAAGTTACATTATCGACAACATTTAATAGCACTATTGCACATTTATCTATGCATTCATGCTTGAGCTTATCTCGATTGCAGATTCCTGCATCCAACGGGCAAGGCGCAGAGTCAACAGTTGACTTTGCTCCTTGCCCATTGAATGCACTAAATCTTTAATCGAGATAAGGATGACCTGCATTCAATGGAATGTCTTACCTTGAAATTCACACATATGGAATATTTAGGACTCATTTTTCTTAATGAATTCATTGCATATATATGTTCTTTCAAGTGCTACACTTTTTATTTTGCGCTGGTTGGGGAGCACTTTCCAACATGAATTTCTTACCTCAACCATTTTGGAGGGCACACTTAGAGACTTCTTTTTAGGTAAATCCATGAATTAGAAAACGTTCGTCGCATTGCTTTACTCGGGTGTTTTCATTAGTAAACCTTTAAATTAGAAATATAGTAAAAATATTTGATGTCAATTATATGAAATATTCGTACTTTTAACTTCAATGGATAATTGACTTATAAATGTATCAACATGAGTTGAAGCTATGGATGAAATACAATAATGAGATAGGATGGTCCCCCAACCTACTGGATCCTTGGTATTCATTTAACAAGAAAGAACATAACTTTGTCTTGCGGCTAAACTTTTATGTTCCATTAATTTCTGGTTACTGGATCCTTGGTATTCATTTAACAAGAAAGAACATAACTTTGTCTTGTGGCCAAACTTTTATGTTCTATTAATTTCTGGTTGCTCTTTATATGGATAAATTTCAAAATACATCTAATGACACTATATTCTCTACGCATCGCTACATTCAATCCACGAATCATATAGTATTCAAGCATCTGTGCAATAAGCGTGATTCATTTATGATCACTCGACCAAACCTTACATGCAGTTAATAGATAAGAAAGCTCTTCACACACGCTGCAGGGGACCTGTTCTGTGCGCTATTCAGAAACCCTACATTGATTAAACATACGCTTTCTGCAGCTATCCGTGTATTAAGTATATCTATCTCGCAACTAATACACTGAAACCATGAGTTTTATGCTTTATAACATATGATTTATGCGGTATTACCCTTGGAATTTTGACATAACTTGGCTGGGTTGCACCATTTTGTTGTGTATACTACTGGGCATCTGAGTCTATATACTAATTAGATATGTACTGATTGTTCTTCACAGCTATATTGATATGACCGATAATGAGAAAACCATGTGAACATTCTGGTTTCGTACTCCTCTCGCATCATAATTACGTTCCCATTGGTAGCTACTGATTGTTTCCAGCCTGTGCAGAGATATTCGTTGGGTAGGATATGTTTTTTATTATGAAAATTGCTACCATTTTCATTGCAGCAGATCCTTATCCTCTGATAACCAATATTTTCCATGAATCAATCATTTGTAAAGTGGACACCACCTTATGGAGCAGTGATTTCTGAAAAGGATTTTTCTTGGTTTACGATATGAATGCAGTTCATACACAGAATGAATTATAAATGAGCTTATCATGAAATTGAATGAATTGATCAAGCTATGGATCTCCCAAAAATATTATGTCTCTCCACCTACCTTGATTCAACCACAAAACAATTGATAATGACTAGAGGAGTGACACCATTGATGTAACACATATGTTCCATAAGAAACGACATTCTAATAAATTAACAAAACGATTCTAATAAATATTTGAATATTGTTTACATTAACCACTCTAATTCCAATGGGCCTCTCCTTCAAAGTTGCACTTTCTTTGTGTTATTTTGCAGCTCCACCTATGACGGCCTCCATATATCGCCTCTGGCAACCTTTAATTGTATGTCATATATCGCCTCTCTGATTGAGTAAAGCATCTGTGATGCATTGCACAACAGAATAACATATTAATCTTGGCAATGCATACTCTTGAATACACAACCTTTGAGCATTTCTTGCTTAGGAGTAGGTTCTGAAGCTCAAAGATCCACGTGCTACAGAACATGAATAAGACTTCCACATTCCTGCAGCCAACCGTTCTGCTTTAACTCCACCGAAATGAGATGGTCGAAACAAACTTCCAATGTTTCGACCATGACAATCTTCCCTGTTCCTCCCATTCCACGGGAATTACTGTAGAAAGCCAAGCCGTCTTGAAATATCCATGCAAATGCTGTAATGACCTCAATGCCATCTTCCATACCAACATTTTGAGAATGTTTAACTAAACACATTTTTCTTGTCATATGCATTCAATTGAATGCATGAAACTCACACAGTAAGGATGCGAGATAATTAGCACAAAGGACTCCTTTAATAGTTTAATCATCGGATTCCCTGTAGCTCAATTTTATTCTACCGACAATAGAAATGCTTGCTCTACGAACACGCAAGGCTGATTCTCTTTTTTTACGGTGAGGGATAACCTGCACAACTTGCCACTATTATTTATGTAAAGTGATTCCTAGCGCACAAATGTAAAACTCCTTCACACAATAACTTCGAAAATAAAAGTCAAGTGATTCCAACTGCAAAACTCCATCAAATCTTGCCTTTCAAAATAAATGCATTCCTTTTTTCTCGGATCATTTCCATTTTCCATATTGAACCTGTGAACTATAAGTGTGAAATGTTGTTGATTTGCTATATCTTTTATGAGGAATTTCTACCCATACGCGCATTTACTTTGCTTGTAACGTAAAGTTTAAGACAAAAGGGTCTCTATGTGGATCAGGCCAAGTCACTTAATAGCACGCGTGAGCCCTATGGTCATGGGTTTGTATATGTTTTAAATATAGATGTCTTATATAAACATATATGCCAAGATGGTATGGTTTTTAAAGTTATATGTGGGGCTGGTATGGTCTTAAATATAATAGAAGTTAAATATAATAGAAGGTAACCAAATGATGTCGAGGATGGGAATTGGAGAAGGAAGTAATAGTAAGGTTGAATTGTTGGTCATTTGAGGCTCATTGTTGTTCAGAAAGAAAAGAGGCACCTCCACTTTTAAGATTTGTGGAGACCTGGATTGTTATTATTTGGGTTCTTGGCTTCCCTAATTTGCATATTTTTTATGGTTTTCTTGATATCACCTTTAATAATATCCTTAGTAAATTAAATGTATAGGCTTTTCCTGATATCACCTTTGACAATATCACCTTTCATAATATCCGCTGATCTCCTTTCTAAGAAAGCCATTGAACCAATGAATGTCTTAATATTTTTTGAAGAATATTTTGTAGATATGAAGATTGATCCTGGATCCTGGTATGTTTTTAGGTGGCAGTCTATTTGTATTGGGGAAGTTTTGTTTAGTTTGTCCTCTGTATTATTTTGGGAGATGTAGGTTATTGTGGTTTTTTTACAGCCAATATTTTATTTAGTCATCTGGCTGAAAGTTTGCTATGTTTTAAATTAAGTAACATTGATTCCTAATGAATAACAAGTTACATTTTTTATTTTAGAAAAAAAAATTAAAATGTAATAAACATTATCATAAGTTTATTGAGGAAGATAAAATTATTTGAATTGTAAATATTTTTCTTTGTATATAAACCATTTAAAATAAAAGTATTTAAATTTTAAAAAATGATTATTTAAAGTTATTTTTAAAATGTATCAATATTTTTTAATATATAAATAATTTAACATAAAAATATTTAAACCTAAAAAATTGACTATTTAAAATAAGAATGTTTAAGATGAATCTATATTTGTCATTATGTCCATTTATCATTTATATGGAGAATTCTCTTTAATGATAGTATGGATCTATGCTAAAAACTAGATTCTAACTTTAGCTACTATATTATGAAGGAATATTATATAAATTATGGGAGATGGATTTCAAGTGTGTTCAATTAATATGAATTATTATTCCATAGTTTGTAACAAGTCATAATTTATTAAATAGGATGGGATGGTAGTTTATGTTTAACTAATGTAGATTTCTATTTTATAGTTTACTAATTACACTTTATACAATAGTGAAATCAATGATTAAAGAGTATATATAGTATAGTGTAATAATGTATAACAAAATATGATGAATTTATGAATATAAGAAAAATACACAAAAAAATATTTTTTTTTTTAAAAAGAAAACAATTTAAAAAGTATGGTTGGAAATGACAAGATCAATTAAAGAAAACAAAGAATGAAAGTGATAAAAATGAATTAATTTATGATAAGTAAAAATACATCAAATGAATTCATGCTCAATTATTTAGGAAAGGAATCTAAGTGTCACAAGCACCAAAGTATAATAAAATATTTAATAATAAAACATACAAATCCGCGTCTCACCCTTTTACTTTTAAAACTATGTTAAAATATCCATTTCACATTGATAAAAAAGAAATATCATCCCACAAAACTGAGACCCATTTCTTCAAAATGTGCATGAAACCTTTTGTTCACCATAAATTATGATGAATATTTCAAAAAAGTTAACCTTCCTATAATACTTTGAAGTTATGAATATTACATCGGGAAGGCAATTGAACCATCGTTTCAACCTTAAAGATACATACCAGGTTCCACATTTTTTTTAATAGATGTATGTTTGGGCTTGAAACATGTTCTCTTCTCCACTTGTAGACTTCCTTTTTCAACTTGTGAAATTCACTTATTACCTAATGAAAAACTATTAAAACCCATTTTTCAATAGAAACATGCCCAAACTGTGTCTACATGCCTTAATAATGACTTAATAATGACTATGCTGCATCTTCATTTATTTGGCCATAAAAATATAAAATTTGGTGAAATTGCATGAGTTGTATGGGTTCTTTCAATCACTGACCTGGGTTGCACCACTTTGTTTCAGGTACACCCTTTTCGATCCGAGTATTCCAATTCAAAGCTATATTGCTATGACTATTGATGACAAATACATGTAAACATTTTGGTTTCGTATTCAACTCACATGATTACCTTCCATTGCTAGCCTGCCGTGAGTGGCCCATTAATTGGTTTCTGTAAAGTGTATTTTTCGGTCAAGTATATAATGAAGTTCATGCACAAAATGAATTAAAAACAATTTGTGTCTCCCCCACCTTACTTTTTCCTTATTGATTAAACCACAAAACAATTGGTAATGACCAAAGGAGTGACTGCATCGATGTAACAAATCTGTCGTATGAAAAACAACATTCTGAAAATGAAAATTAACAAAACGATACTAATAAATATCTAATTAATTTTCTCTTACTTCTAATAGGCATCTACATTTTAAGCTTAATTATTAGCTTATACAAAATTAATAACACCATCTACACAACATAATGAGAATAAAATATGTTGAATCTCCCTAACTAGCTGCAAGCACCAAAGTTGACTTTTATATATAGCCTCTCACAACCTTTAGTTGTATGTAATTGCAAGGCTCTCTCCACTCACTTATACAGAGAGTACACTTGCCTCCCTTTCCAATGGAGCAAATTAACATATGTGGTGCATTGCTCAGCATAACACCGAATTGATCTTGGCAATGCATCCTCTTCATAATGTGACCTTAAAGCTTTGCTCCCTCAGCATGAGTTTTGAAAGCTGAAACATCCATGTTCTTTGGAACATTGAAAAGCCTTCAATATTCTGTCAAGAAACCATTCTGCTTTATGTACAGCCAAATAAGATGCAAATGATATGAGTGAAACCATCTTTGGAAGTTTTAACCACCACAATCTTCCCCACTCCTCTCATTCCAACAGCTGCAACTACAATGAAAGCCAAGCTTTCTGGACAATATCCATGCAATGGAGTAATGACATTAGTAACATCTTTCATAGTCACATTCTCATAATGTTTACCCAAACATTTTCTTCTTGTCTTCTGAATCTGCATTGAATTGAATGCACAAATTGGAGCACGCAAACGGAAGAGGATGAGAGTTATAAGTTACATAGCACAATGGGATCCTTTAATAGCTTAATCGTTGGTAAAGCTGATAGAACCATTCTACGTACAGGGAGATAATATTCTATTGAAAATTTTGCAAACGTGTACGGTTTTACCAACAGATTACACACTTTAATTTCTTGCACACCAACTGTGTAAAGTTTTACCTATGCACACTTAAATTGCTTGCAACGCCATTTGCACACTTACCGTCTACAGCTTTACCTAGCACTTCACACTTAAATTGCTTGTCGGGGCATTTGCACAGTTATCATGCTTGTCTCTATGTGGAATAGGCCGCTTAATTTGAATTTTTAATTTTAATCATTGTGATTCAAGAGTATATTCAACCGTCTGCAAATTTGATATACCAATAACTTGTGACTTAGCAGAGGCAAAGACATTCTGAAGTCCACAGAAATGAGCCTCTATGCCAGACATAGCCTACTCTTCGATCCTTGTCACAACAACAAGCCAATAAACAACCCTACCCAGTAATTTGGAGCCTGTGACTTAATTTAAGCTTACCCATACAATAAAAAGAAAACCATAAGGTCATGGGTCTCGATCTGGTGCAACTATGGATATCGATAATTGTAGTTAAACATAACAATTTTAATTAGATTATTAAATCTATCATTATTTCCATTTAAAATTTAAATATGGAAAATTATCTTTGATGTTAGTAGCTATGGTTAAGAGTTCAAAAGGAGTTATAGCTAAAGAGTTCAAATCGAATTATAGCTCCGATTTTATGAAAGGATATTTGTTTTAGTGGGTTGGATGAGTAGTTTGGGTGTTCTGCTCGGTTAATGTAAATTTGTATTCCATAGTTTATAATACGTTATACATTGAGTGTTACGTCCAAGTTAAATTAATGAAAGTGGGAGGGGTTTTGAGAGTTACGTCCAAGTTAAATTAATGAAAGTGGGAGGGGTTTTGAGTGTTACGTCCAAGTTAAATTAATGAAAGTGGGAGGGATTTTGAATGTTACGTCCAAGTTAAATTAATGAGTGAAGACTATATAGAAATAAAAACAAAGAAAATAATCTAGTACAATAATGTAATATAGAAAATGTGATGAATAGGTATATAAGAAAGAGATATGCTTTGAGAAAATGGAAAAATATTGAAAGTATTTTAGTAGAAACAAGAAAACCAAGGATGAAATTAAATAGAGGAAATTCTAACTATAAAAAGTATATAAAAAAATAGACTCAAAGTTGAATGTTTGGTAAAAGGAGAAGGCTTAAAAAAATCAGTAGGAGATAAATGATGAGAATATTAATAAAGGAAACTTGTTGACCTCAACACAAAACTAAATGAGGAAGTTATAGATGAGAAAATGTTGGCCCTAACACATAGGGAACATGAATACATAAGAATACAGAATCAACTAATCCTTAGACAAATTCGACACTGGAAACATTCAATATAGAGTTGACCACAAAGATACTACTTATTATTGATCCCAAAGGAATCCAACTAAGAAAGAATGACTTGCTATGGCTATATTTATGAACAAATATAGAAATTTGAAACCATTATGAAGGAAATAATTTTCCAAGAAGAGGAGGAAGAAAAAATTGGAAATAAGGCATGCTCAGAGATGTGTATTGATGAGAAAATGCTGATGATCAAAACCACCATGGAAATGTAGAAAGTAATAGACAAATTAGATAATAATAAAAATTGGCATATATATATATATATACACACACACACACAAATTAGATAAATTTAAATGTTTCCTCAACTTTTACACTCTAAAATGGGGTTTTGTGGCTTGAGTGATTCAATCCCTCTCGATGCTTGGTAGATATGCTTTTAAGATAGATCTATGCCGGTGTATAGATTTGTCACATAGCACAATGCTAGATGGAGATAGAGAAGCCAAACATAAGATGTCTTTTGGTACTTCTTTTTTTTCTTCACAAGTGAACTTTTCTTTCTCTTCCTTGGAGAAAAATTGCTGGAGATTGCAGTGTACCTAAATGAGGGAGGGCACCTCCCTATTTATTTTTTCAATTGTGTGACCTTTTGGTCCAACGAGGTTGACTTCTAGACCTTACAAGGCCGACTTGAACTAGGGAAAATCAAAGATACATGTTATACTTATTATATTGGGGACTATTGCCCTGAATTATAATAAGCAACAGAGAGCTACGGATAATGGGTTTCTTCATACAGTGCAATATCCCAGTCATTACAATTTTTCATGTACGAGTAGATCTCGCATTATTTCTTACAAGACAAATCTACTTGGCCAAATTAGATTAAAGTCTCTAATTATTTAAAGGTGTACTAAGGTAAAATCATACAGCAGAAAGCATCACAGGACCAGATAACATCGAGGAAAAAATAAAAAAACGATACCATGGCTACTGGTAACGGTGCTCTTCCGCCCTGGCGCTGCTTCGACTCCTCTCTGCCTACGCAAAACAATAATGGAACAAGTTAGGGTTTCTCCGAGTTTTTAAGTAGGAATAGGGTTTTAGATATCGACGGCCAAGATTCACCTAGGGACATGCTTTTCTTCTTCATTCTTTGTTGTCTATGCGGATTAGGGTTCGAATAGTGTTTGAAACCCCGAATTTTCAATCTCATAATCAGCTGAGGTTGAATTGAAAAAGATGAGCGATGGCCGTTCCTTCAGGGTTTGCTCACCCTCCAGTTCTATGCAGTCGTCCTCTCTGCTCCTCGTTTTGATCCATGGCGCCATATTTGACGTTGCTCTGCCGAGCTCCCGTCCTCCCTCTGGTGTTTTTTTGCTTTCTGATAAACCCTCTCTTCTGTCGTTTCTCAGCGTTTTGGTATAGAGCTCTTCTGGGTTTCCTAATCTATATGCCGCTCTCGGTCTCTGCCTATCGACCCTCGCTGGTCTGGTTGCATACAGGTTATTTCTTCCTGGTTGCCAGCCTTTAGGGTTTCTCTTCTGTTTAGCTGGGGTTTCTGTTTTGGGTGGAGGTTACGGAGCTCTGCGGCCCGGCTTGGAGTCCCTCCCCTTCACTGGGGGACTAGTACCAACCAAGCATTGTTCAAAAAGTGGGAAGTACATCGCTTGCTGCGGCTCCGTCTGGAAGGTTTTAACGTTCCCCTTGTCACCCTTGCATGGATATGATGGCCCGGTACTGTTGAGTTCTGGGTTGACCTTATAACACCCCTCTTGTTTTTTCTGGCAGTGTCTCCATCATTCGTGGTCATTCTCTTCGACCCCATTTTATGTCCTTGTCGGCCGTTGACATTTTCCCCTGGCTGTCTTTTTTTGGGGGTTTTTTAAGGACAGCTGACCTCTTTCGGGAATCTCGAACATTCTGCTCCTCATTGTCTGTTGAGCCTGCTCCCTATTCTCTCTCCCCATTGGGTCTGGACCCCTTGTGTCATCCCTTTGGCATCTGACTGGGTTTTCGACTTCTGCTGATTTGTCTTTGTTTTTATGTGGGTGTGGCTCGGATTATTGTCATGGACTCTGGTTGGGGGTTACTGTGACCCACTTATTGTTCACTTATCTGCATCCTCCATTTGTGTTCTGTTCGTCCTCTGGTGAGCTCGGTTTTTTATTCTGTTGATATGTCGGACTCTGGGGTTTCGAAGCGCTTTCGACAGAAACGCAGGTCTAAATGTATTAAGGCGTCTACTGAGAAATATCGATTCATTTTGGGTCATGATATATACTTCGATCGGGTTTCTACTCTCTGCTCTAGGGCGTTGATAGGGCGGCTGGAGTACTGTAAAATGGATAAGAATGCCTGGGTCTCATGGGCAAATGAGCATTGGAAACCATTACTTAATTATATCCCGACCATCAGTCTCCTCTCCAGAGGATGGATAGTCTTCGTCTTTCTCGATCCAGTGCATTGTACCAGGGTTTTGGACCAGATGTGGCGAGTTGGAAAAGGCTCACTTGTTCTTGGTCGTTGGCACGCAAATTTCGATCCTTGTAAGGAGAAAGTCTCCAGGCATCACCTCTGGGTCCTCCTACCTCAGCTACCCTTCCCCTTATGGAGAAAATCCATCCTAGAGGGTATCGGTAACACCATTGGGCGCTTTGTTGCTGTGGAGGATGACTTTCTGCAAGTTTACGACAAACGAATGGCACGGATATTGGTCGAGCTGGATATTTCTAGGGGACTGCCAGCAGAGGTTGAACTGTTATGCGAGGAGAGGCTCCTGATTCAGCGCCTCGACTATCTCTATGTTCCGTTTCGCTGCAGTATTTTCCGCTCTGTTGGCCATCTACATCACTCTTGTTCGAGTAGATTTGCGGGGGGTGACCTCTCAGACGCCATCTTGGACAAAATTGGGTCACCTGCTCCACGTCCTCCGAGTCACTCTCCATCAGGTACGGTTTTAGACTCCTCTCCCCCGGTCGAAATTGTTCCAGATTCGTACTTTGAAGCTGTGGATAGTTTGATCTTATCTCATAAGAAGGTAGTCGTCCCCTTATCTCCTCAGATCTGTGCCTCAATCCTCCCACCTTCTCCCAGCCCGATACACCTGGACCCGGTCATGTCTTCCGACACTACTGCTATATTACCTGAATGTCATCCACACAGCACACTGGCACTCGATTTGCTGGAGGATTTTCCTCCTCTCCCTGTCCGACCCCCTTTGGACCCACCTGATCTTCCTCCAGCATCCTCCTCTTTAACTGGTCCACCTCCATCTTCAACTTCTCATGTGGATTCACACTTATCCTTGGATCCACCTCATTCACCCCCCTTTCCATCAAACCCTAGCCCCACTTCTTCCCCATCCTTCTCGGATCCTGCCCTCAAAATATCTCTTTCCATCTTTACTGCTTCCTCTCCTCTCTCCCCCTCCACCATCCCTATCAATTCCATTCGTTTTGCTAATGTTACCATTAGGAAAGCTAAGGGGAAGAGGGTGCCTCGACCACTTACACCGGATTCCCCCCCGTACACCCCTCTGTCTGTCCGTCTTGGGGAAGCTGATAATGATCTGTCATCTCGGGGCCTTAGAGCGAGTTCCCCCTCACTTGATTTGTCTTAATGATCATACTCTCTCTTAACATCCGCGGCCTTGGAGGCAGGCCCAAAACCCTAGGCCTTCGTTCCCTTCTCGAGTCTCTACACCCAGACCTCATCCTCCTCCAGGAGAAGATGTGCAGTGATTTGCCAGCTCTTATTTCCATCTCAAAATTCCTTCCTTCTTGGGAGTATTGTGCTGTGAGCGCCAGGGGTCTCTCTGGAGGGATCCTCTCTGCCTGGAATCCTCGTTCTGTCAAATGCAAGGCATATCACACATTCACCGGTATTTTACTCCAAGCACATGTCAGGGGTTTATCATTTCCTTTAAATATCCTGAATGTTTACGGCCCATACAAGAATCGTATTCAGTTCTGGGACAATACACTCAGTGGTGGCCTCCTTAATCTCCCAAATCTAGTATTGGCAGGTGATCTAAATCTCACACTTTCTCCCTCGGAGGTTTGGGGCTGTAGGGCTTCACTTGATCCCAACTCTAATTATTTTCTTGCTCTTTTCAATTCTGCCGGGATGGTTGATGTTGCCCCATCTACGATTGGGCCCACCTGGCGCAATGGGAGATCTGGCGAGGAACGTATTTGTAAACGTCTAGATAGATATTTGATCTCCAACGCTTTACTGCCACATCTTGGTTCTTTTAGGACTTGGACTCATCGATCACTCATTTCTGATCATTTTCCTATACTGCTGGAGTGGAATCATCCAAAGGGTCCCTTTAACTATCCGTTTAAGTTCAACCGATCCTGGTTGGAAAATTCTGCTTTTTCTGATTGGTTCCTTCATTGGTGGAAGCACTCCTCTGCTCTTGATCATTCTTCTGACATCGAGGATCTTTGTATTACCCTCAGGAATCTTAAATCTGATGCCAAACTGTGGATGAAAGAACAGTCTGCCAGTTTTACTTAGACCTCTCTGTGACTGGATAGTGATATCGAATCCATTCTATCCTTGGGTATCCTTTCTAAAGAGCAGATTGATCGCCTTTCCCGTCTCAATGCTGAAAGATTAAGTATATTGGAACATCACCAGCTTACTTGGAAACTCAAAAGCAGGCTGAGATGGGATCTCCAGGGCGACTCTAATACTAAATTTTTTCATTCTTTTTCCTCTGGCAGAAGAACACATAATACGATTTGGTCCCTGGAAGATGAGGAGGGTATTGTATATGAGGATGATGGACCTTTAAATGAACTTGGTAAATCTTTCTTTGCCAAGATTTTTAAAGATGAAGGTAATAATAGTCTGGACCACCAACTCAAGGTTATCTCTCTTTTCCCCAGAATGATTCTGCCTGATAAGTCCTCCTGTCTTACTTCCCAGGTTACTATAACTGAACTTGAATCTGCTCTCCATTCCTTCTATAAAGACCGTAGTCCGGGCCCAGATGGGTGGCCGGTTGAGTTTTATTTGCACTTTTTTAATCTCCTTGGTCCCACTCTTGTCCAGATGGTGGATTATACTAGGACCTCAGGTTACATTCCCTCTTCTCTGAATTCTACCTTTATTACCCTCATTCCCAAGAAAGATAAACCCCGTACATTTGCTGATTTCATACCCATATCCTTATGTAACCTGCTATATAAGCTCATTGCTAAAGTTATTGCTGGTAGGCTCAAACCCTTTCTGGACTAGGGCATCTCTCAAGAGCAGTTTGTCTTTCTTAAAGATAGACAGATAACTGAGCCAATTGGCATTGTTCAGGAAGTTCTACACTCAGTTAAAATTAAGAATTCATGTTCCTTCGTCCTTAAACTTGATCTCTCAAAAGCTTTTGACCGTGTGGACTGGACTTATATCAGACTTATTTTGATCCAAATTGGTGTTCCCCTTCTCACGGTCAACTGGATTATGAGCTGTATATCCACGGTCAACTTTGTTGTTTTGGTCAATGGTACGCCCACTAGCTTTTTCACTGCATCCAGGGGTATCAGGAAAGGCTGTCCCTTATCTCTGCTGTTGTTTATTCTCGTCATTGAAGGGCTTAGTCTGATGATTAAGGATGCCAGGGATAATGGTCTCATCAGGGGTATTAAGTTCTCTCCATCCCTTACTCTAACTCACCTTTTATTTGTTGATGATGTTATTCTTTTGGGTTCAGGAACCATTCTGGACTGGTTGGCCTTTGAGTCCCTTCTTGATTGCTTTTGCAAAGCACCAGGAATGTGTATTAATGCTGATAAATCTTGTTTACTTTTCCACAACTTCAGTGATGCCTGTTTGGTTGATTTCAAAGCTGCCATGCCATATAATATTCTCCCTCTCCAGTTGGGTATTACATATTTAGGATATCAACTGAAGCCTTTGAGTTACCGAGTTGCTGATTGGAATTGGCTGTTGAATAAATTTGAGAAGAAAATAAAACATTGGGCATTTCGATATCTGTCTCTTGGTGGGAGACTTGTACTGGTTAATTCTGTTCTTGCCAGCATTCCTGTGTATTGGATGGGCTTAGCTCCCATTCCCTGTTCCATTCTCCAGAAGCTCAGGAAACTGATGTTTAACTTTTTATCGGGATCAACCGATACATCTTTCAAGTTTCATCTTACCAAATGGAATGATATCTCTCATCCTAAATCTCAAGGAGGTTGGGGTATTAAAGATCTTACATGTTTCAATAAGGCTCTACGGTTGAATGTCTTTTGGAAAGCTCTCCATTCCAAAGGTCTCTGGTTTCAGGTTCTTCAAGCAAAATATTTAAATGGTAAATCAGTGGTTGACTGGATCAGATCTAAAGATTTCTGCACACGCAATATATCTCTATTCTGGCGTGGTTTTCTTCAAGTATTACCTTGGATGGGTAAGCATTTGTCTTGGCAGATTAGAAATGGTGAATGCATTCTCTTGGGATTAGACCCCTTTGTTGGACTGGGTTCTTCATTTGCATTCCCGGAAGAGCTGCGATCATATTTGGTCGATTTGGATATATGCACATTGGCTCATGCTCGCAACTTTTGCTCCATTGAACCACAATACTGGTACTCGGCCACAGACCTTGATCTCGCTAG
>LPNX010112544.1:683617-712772 GCA_001517045.1 Pseudotsuga menziesii | reverse complement strand
CAAGGCAGAGCTGCTCAGTCTCTGGGCGCTCTTGCACATATCCCAAATGATGGGGATCCCTCTTGCTCAAGTATTTGGTGATTCTCTGATTATCATCAACTGGGAAAAGGGATCGACTCCTCTCTCCCCACCTGAACTTGTTCATTGGTGTAGGGAGACTAAAAAGCTAGCCACTAGCTTCCAGGATCTGTCATTCGCTCACATATATCGAGAGCACAACGATGCTACTGACCATCTTTCTAAAAAGGCACTTTCACTGCCCCAAGGAAAGGGCTGCATCATGGAATATGTTGAGAATCTCCTGGTTTTTTCTGACTGTATTCAGTTCTTTTGAAGATGTCTTTGTGGCATTTCACACATGCTTTGCATGTTATGTTCTGGTGTTAAGGGTTTCTCCCTGATATTGTTATTGTATCATTCATGAAAGTGCATCTCTTTAGATCGCTGCTCAGATGGGTTATTGGCTCTCGATCGATGTGACTGAACTAACAGTCCTATTATCATGATGAGTCAGTTTTCTGATGGGTATCTCCTTGATATAATGTGCCATTCCTCCTAAAGTTTCCTTGGGTGGTTGTCACGGTCAGTCTATGCTGATGTTTGTTATAATGTCTTTTGATTCAAATGAATAACAAAGGCAGGTTTTTTCCTCTTGAAAAAAAAAAGGTTTTACCTCGACTCTTACATAACCAATTATATTAATGACATCTCCAATTAGAAAAAACATCCCAAAAAAATACAATAAGAATACATATTATTATAATAATAATAATACCAAAAATTACAACGAGATGATGATGACAATAATAATAACAATATCTGAAGTTACATGATCATAATTGTGCTGCACATTTATCTATGCATTCATTGAGATGGCTTACCTTGAAATTCACACATATGTAGGATTCATTCTTCGTAATGAATTCATTATATATATGTTCTTCCACTTTATGTGCTACACTTTTTTTTATTTTGAACTAGTTGGGAGAACTTTCTAACATGAATTTCTTCTTTCAATCATTTTGGAGGGCACACTTGAGACTTCGTTTTAGGTAAATCTATGAATTAGAAAATGTTCCTCGCATTGCCTTACTTGGGTGTTTTGATTAGTAAACCTTTAAATTAGAAAGATAGCAAAAACATTTGATGTCAATTATATGATTTTTTTTTACTTTTAACTTCAATGGATAATTAACTTATAAATGAATTAACTTATAAATATATCAAAATGAGTTGCACCTATGGATGAAATACAATAATGAGATAGAATGGTCCCTCGACCTACTGAATTGTAACTATGGATGAAATACAATAATGAGATAGAATGGTCCCACTTTGAAGTGGAGTGTCCCATTTCACTTTGAAGGGATGTGAGAAATTGAACCCTTCAATGTTGACATGTAAAAAGAAATCATTATTTTCATTTGAAAGTGTAAGTGTACAACACAATTTCATTAGTTAACAAAATTTCATTAGTTATTAAAAACAGTGTATAGGAAAAAATGACAATAAGAACAAATCCCAAGTGATTCAACCTTTACATGGAATTAGTGAAGTAAACCATGTACATGATGATTTATCACATCCAAATAATTTTTATGGGGGATTACTCAAGAGTTAGTATAGAGGAGGAGAGACTAAAATAAATGCCGAGAATGAAGAACATGCAGCAGTGATGGAAGATGAGATTCGGAAAAAGCCCATTTAGAAAGAGATTGGTGCACTTGTTTTGTTAATGTGAACATAGCGATAACCATTAGGAGTATTGGTTTTTGTATTGCATTGTTCTTTGGCCCACTTATATTTGTGAATGGAAACGTTTTTTTCCTATCGTGCTAAAGTGATTAGAGTAGTTGAGAACTACTCGTGATGCATAATATGAAATTGGGGATGAAAGTAACATCATGGGGTACTAAAGCTTATTTGTATCTAGAACTAATTTGAGAAAAACTCCACTACTATAAGTGCTATGTTACAAGGCCAAACGAGATCAAGCATCATATTCCTAACATTAATAACAAAAACTAAATAGATGATTTTTGTCCAGTGCCAACGTATCCACCTAAAACTATTATAATTCTAACATTGTACATCCCTCAGAGATTTAGAATTGTTGATCCTTGTTGTAACCACTTGGCCATTATCATAACCATTGGTTTAAAGAAACAACATAAAAGTAAAAGAATTAGAAGAATAACTTTTCCATTACATTTTACCTTACCTGTTTTAAAATGAACTTTTCTACATGCTATTAAAATCATTGTATTATTATATTTCCAACTAAAAACATAAGTTTTTTCCAGTCCCCTTTTCCATTAACATTCAAAAAAAGTTACAAATACCATAACAAAGCTAAAATTTGATATGTTTGTCCATGTGGACCAAGTTCGCGAGCAAATAGAGCGATTCAAATTCAAACTCCACCTAATCCCTAAGCATTGTCTTCACCATAATAAACCTAAGTATTAGAACACTTGAAAATCTATCCTCCAAACTTTAGTCTTAGTCTACTAACATCTAGATTTCAAATGAGAGGGATTGATAGGGATTTTCATTTCTCTTTCCAAAACTCGTTGCATATAATTATTATTCAAACACATTGAAAAAAGTATCCTTCAAGCTTCAATGTGGATCTTACTAGCATCCAATCTCACATGGGAAGAAGTTTGAGAGGGCTTCCGCAGTTATATTTTCAAAATTCCATCTTATATTTATGTTAAAATATTAGACAAAAAAACAAGGAATATTATATATTGTAATCTCTTTGTGAACCTTACATGATTAAACACTGTCATTTTGACAAAAAAACTTATTTACAATCTCTTCTCTTAAATTCTCGGTTGATAGGTTTCAGGAGTGGTATCCAAGGTAATTGTAGACTCCATTTGAAATGTCGACATTACAAGCCTTTATCAAGGTTCATCATCAAGATAACGAGTCGAGTTGAGTAACGGATAAAGATTTATTAATATATCTTTAACAACACAATTCAAGAGAAAACTAGAAAATTGATAATGTTGATTGTATAACTAAGACCAAACCCAAACCCTAAAAATGTTAAGCTAGATAATAAGGAATTCTATGTTGTGATTAAAAAAAACACCCTAAATTGCTAAAATGATTCTAAACTTAGAATAGAATAAAAATCTAAATTAAATTTATTAATATTAAATTTTTTTCTTCATGAATAAATTATGAATCACTTAACATTTTTTTTATAAACTATAGAACTAAATGTAATATCTAATTCTATCCTAGAAATACTACAAATTTTTATATAAAAGAATAATTTAAGAGAATTTTTTAATAATTAGTGAGTTATTGGACATAACCTAGGAAATATTTAATGTAAAAAGATAACCGAAATTATCATGTCTCATTTACTCTAGTATAACCTAAAAGGCATAATTCTAATAAAAATTAAAACTTTAAGATTGATCTACAACTTAATCTTATATTGTTATCTAATCTTTTTATAATAAAATTTAAGTTGGATTTCATTAAAGAACACTGTAATAAAAGAACACTGTAATAATTGAAGAGGGGCATCTTTTTGAACAATGTAAATCAGGTCAATTATGGTAAAAAAAGATTTTGTTTTAGCAAATTCATCTCTTTGATTATTTTCATTTTCAAAGGTAATGTTTTTTTTTTATTTGTCTATTATAATTTATAGTTTATGGTCAATTTCAAACGTACACAAACTTATTGGAAATTGGAAATGAAAAGAAAATCATTTCAAAGCAATAAGTGCATACCCTTCAGTCATCCAGACTAGTCACACTAGTAAGAGGGAGATATACCTCTTTTGGTAAAATGCACCATGAAAGACATGTTATCTTACTTATGTAATAACAAACTCTCCTCTTGCTATGTATTGCTTTCAGTGCTTGTAGTTCCTAGAATGTAATGAAATTGAGTTGGAATGTCTGTAGTGCCTATAATTGTTCAGTCAATCTATTCATTAATTATTCATGAACAAATATATCTATCCATGACATTGGAAAGAGTAGGTGAGTAGGTAGATTGTAGTAAGGGAGGGAGCATAAAGAAAGAAAAAAAGTCAATACAAATTGAAATGGTTTACATCCAATGCATGCATTGCACGTTCTTATCCATTTGGCCTCCCTAATGTAGGGGTTATCCTCATAAAACTAAATACATTCTATACCCTTAATTATATAAATCCTAGAAATTGGAAAAAAAAATCATTTCCATGTCTCTCCAATGTTGGCATCTTATCCTAGCTATTTTATGGAAACACTTCATATTCTCCAACAAATATCAAGTACTTAAAACTTTAACTTTAAGTTTTTTTTTGTTCTATTATGGTTTATGGCTTTACACAAACTAATTGTAAATCAGAAAAAAAAAAGAAAAGCATTGCCACCACCTAAATGTTTAGGAGCAACAACTATTTATTCAACCTCCTAGAACCCACAAGAGATGACTATAATACACGCTCAATTATTGTGTGGAAACTTATAATTCACATCTCTATGGCCCTCACACGATTCACATTGGCAACCGTTGGGGCATCTTCTGCCATTCATGTCATGGAGCAAAACTTCATACAAATATGGAGACACGCGCATGGATACAACATTATCATTATTTTAGTTAATGCAAGTCCATACATATATAAAGAAGTATCTACTCTCTCGGTCTTGGAGCATACATTTTATTGAACTTAGATAAGGGACAACTTCGCGAGGCCGATGAAAAATTCGGTGGTTCGGTCATTGATAAAATAAGCCATTGGAATTTGAAAGGACCTTTCAATGGAGGATTGATTGCACTCGATGGCAACTCAATAAGAAAAACCCCAAAATGTCATACCTAATGCTTTCACGCATCAACTTTTTTTATCAACCCTAAATTCAACAGCTATTTTTAGAATTGAATCATGTATTCCCTAGGTGCTCAATTCGAAGTGACCAAACAAAAGCCTCAATTTAAGGTGGATTATGGATAGTCCCTCCAATGTATATCAAGTTTATCACCCAATTCGAAGTGATCAAACAAAAGCCCCAATTTTAGGTGGATTATGGATAGTCCCTCCAATCTATATCGAGTTTATCATCCCTATCGGAAATATTAAGTATTTATAATTCAAAAGGTGAGGAGAGTGAGGATGGGAGACTTAATAGCAACGTTTGGAGGAGTAGCCCACTGGTGGTATAATGATGGCAACGAGCCTGTCCAAATCATAGCCATTGCTGACACATCCAACCCTCATAATAAGCTTGGGCGCAGGAGTTGCCGTGTAAGCATCTCGACAAATTAAGTAATGATAATATTTAATTAGGTATATGACAAATTATTTCGTTTCTTTTAGAGATGACAATATGCATATTGTACAACTAGCAATATGTTCCAGTTTCCTTTGTCTCTGCTGCGTAACCCTCTTCCTTCGGTGAGACAGGCAGACTAAGCCACTTAGGTGGACCATGGGAGACTCGGAGTGTTGATTCAAATGATTCATACCCTAGTAAATGAAGGGAAATTCGAATAAATCCTGTAATCTTGAACTAACTAGTATAGGATATGATTCATGAACACAAACAAAAACCAACTTGTTGCTAGCTTGCTACCAAAGATGTGTCATCCGAGTCATGTGGTGGTCATAGAAATGTCTGGGTGAAATTCTGGTCTAGCAACTTATAGACCCATTGGACTAGCTTAGGTTCGAATCCGACAAAGATCGTTCAATGCATTGTAAGTTGTAACCCAAAAAAAACACCACTAGTTTTTCCTTACAGAGCCTTGAGAGTGGAGGGTTGTCAAATCAATTCACCATCCATAGACATGACTCAGATGAGCATTTAATTTCACATCATATACTCAAATACTCAAGTGACTTGTAATGTGTTCTCACGTGACTCGGTGAACAAGAAGATGCCAGATAGAAAACCAAGTTGGTAGGCTCGAAATTCTCTCAGACTCGACTCAATGAGTTGAACTTGGCACTGAGCAACCCATTGGTCCACCATGGTCCATGTCCATTGGGACCAATATCCTCATTCATGATCCAACTATTCAAGGGCACTTGGGAAGATTCGAGTCCAATTCTTCCACAATACACTGAATGAGTGATAACCCCTCGACTGGAAAATTTTGTAGCTGCCCTTCTGCAGCAAATTTAAGTAGGCTTACTCAATTTCATTATTGACAGGATGGAAATGAAACTAATTTTTTTTGCATGGTAAAATTCATTGGAGCAGATCCTTATGCTCTATCACGAATATTTTCCATGAATCAATCATTTATAAAGTGGACACCACCTTATGGAGCAGTTGTTTCTCAAGGATTTTCTTGGTTTACGATATGAATGCAGTCCATACACAGAATGAAATTATAAATGAGCTTATCATGCAATTGCATCATGTAAAGAATGAACTGATCAATCTATGGATCTCCCAAAAATATTACGTCTCTCCACCTACCTTGATTCAGCCACAAAACAATTGATAATGACTAGAGGTGTGACGCCATTGATGCAACACATCGGTTCCATAAGAAACGTCATTCTAATAAATTAACAAAACGATTCTAATAAATATTTGAATATTCCTTACAGTAACCACTCTAATTCCAATGGGCTTCGCCTTCATTTGCTTTTCCTTTTGTGAAAATGGCACTCGATGTCAATTGGACGATAACTTTGTTTCTAGTTAACCTAATTAGCAGTGGTAAGTATCAAAGTTGCACTTTCTTTGTGTTATTTTGCAGCTCCACCTATGACGGCCTCCATATATCGCCTATGACAACCTTTAATTGTATGTCATTGCACGACATTTTCCAACCACCTTAATTTGTAGACAGTACACCTACCTCGCCTCCCTGATTGAGTATAGCATTTGTGATACATTGCACAGCAGAATAACAGATTAATCTTGGCAATGCATACTCTTGAACACAAAACCTTTGATCGTTTCTTGCTTAGCAGTATGTTCTGAACCTCAAAGATCCACGTGCTACCGAACATGAATAAGACTTCCACATTCCTGCAGCCAACCGTTATGCTTTACCTCCACCAAAATGAGATGGTCGAAACAAAATTCAATGTTTCGACCATGACAATCTTCCCTGTTCCTCCCATTCCACAGGAATTACTATAGAAAGCCAAGCCGTCTTGCAATATCCATGCAAATGCTGTAATGACATCAATGGCATCTTCCATACCCACATTTTGAGAATGTTTCATAACTAAACACATTTTTCTTGTAATATGCATTCAATTGAATGCATGAAACTCACAGAGGAAGGATGTGAGAAAGTTAGCACAAAGGAATCCTTTAATAGTTTAATCGTCGGATTCCCTGTAACTCAACTTTATTCAACCGATAATAGAGATGCTTGCTCTACGAACACGCAAGGATGATTCTTTTTTTTTTACGGTGAGGGATAACGTGCACAACTTGCCACTATTATTTATGTAAGGTAATTCCCAGCGCACAAATGGAAAACTCCTCCTTCACACAGTAACTTCGAAAATAACACAATAACTTAGCAAATTAAAGTAAAGTGATTCCAACAGCAAATCTCCACCAAATATTGCCTTTGAAAATAAAATGCATTCCTTTTTTTCTTGATTATTTCCATTTTGCATATTGAACGTGCGAACTATAAGTTTGAAATGTTGTTGATTTCCTAAATCTTTTATCAGGAATTTCAACCCATGTGCGCACTTACTTTGCTTGTAACGTAAAGTTTGAGACAAAATGGTCTCTATGTGGATCAGCCCAAGTCACTTCAATAGCACGCGTGAGCCCTATGGTCAAGTGTTTGTATATGTTTCGAATATAGATGTCTTATATACTTATATAAACATATATGCCAAGCTGATATGGTTTTAAACTTATAGATGTCTTATATACTTATATAAACATATATGCCAAGCTGGTATGGCTTTTAAACTTATATTTGGGGCTGGTGTGGTCTTAAAATATAACATAGCGTAACCAAATAATGTCGAGGATGGGAATTGGATAAGGAAGTAATAGTAAGGTTTAATTGTTGGTCAATTGAGGCTTATTGTGGTTCAAAATGAAAAAACCATCTCCACTTTTAAGATTTTTGGAGATTCCTGGGTTGTTATTGTTTGGGTTCTTGGCTTTTGTAATTTGCATATTCTTTATGATTTTCATGATATCACCTTTGATAATATGCTCAAGAAATTAAATGTGCAGGCTTTTCTTGATATCACTTATGATAATATCCGTTGATCTCATCTCTAAGAAAGCCATTGGACCAATAAATGGCTTAATCTTTTTTGAAGAATGTTCTGCAGATATGAAGATTGATTCCTGTTTCTGGATCTTTGTATGTTTATTTAGGTGGCAGTCCACTTGTATTGGGGAAATTTTGTTTAGTTTTGTACTTTGTATTTTTTTGGGAGATGTAGGTGGTCATTTTGAATATGAACTTGTATGTATTGAGTATAATTCATGGTTTTTGTGGTTTTTTTAGTTAATGGTTTTTTTTGGTTTTTTTTGATAGCCAATATTTTATTTAGTAACATGACTGAAAGTTTGTTATGTTTTGGATTAAGCAACTTTGATTCCTAATAAATAACTATTTACATTTTTTTATTTTGAAAAAAAAATAAAGTGTGATAAACATTATCATCAGTTTATTGAGAGAAATAAAATTATTTTAATTGTAAATATTTTTCTTTGTATATAAACAATTTAATATAAAGGTATTTAAATTTAAAAAATGATTATTTAAAGTTATTTTTAAAATGTATCAAATTTTTTTAATATATAAACAATTTAACATAAAAGTATTTAAACCTAAAAAATTGACTATTTAGAATATGAATGTTTAAGATGAATCTATGCTTATCAAATTTATTATTTATATGAAGAATTCTCTGTAATGATACTATAATCTATGCTAAGAGATAGATTCTAACTTTAGCTACTATATTATGAAGGAATATTATATAAATTATGGGAGATGGGTTTCAAGATTGTGTTCAATTAATATGAATTCTTATTCAATAGATTGTAACAAGTTACAATTTATCTTATAGGGATTGATGGGATTTATGTTCAATTAACGTGGATTTCTATTTTATAGTTTGTTAATTACACTTTATACAATAGTGAAATTAATGATTAAAGAGTATATATATATAATATAGTGCAATAATGTATAACGAAATATGATGAATTTATGAACATAGGAAAAATTTACAAAATTAGATTTTGAGAAAAAAGAAAACAATTAAAAAAATATGGGTGGAAATGACAAGATCACTAGAAGAAAACAAAGAATGAAAGTGATAAAAATGAATGAATTTATGATATTAAAATTACATCAAATGAACTCATGCCCAATTATTTATGAAAAACATCTAAGTGTCACAAAATAGGAACTACCAAATTATAATAAAATATTTAATAATAAAACATACAAATGGGTTTGTCTCACCCTTTTAATTTTACAACTATGTTAAAAGATCCATTTCACATTCATAAATGCATGAGTGAACATATGGATATGATGCACCATCAAGCTTTGTGTGCTCAAAAATTTAGTTTCATATTTTTTAAAATTCCATACCCAGTATATGTTTTGGGAGACATGGAAACCCTTTTTAACACATCAAACAACCATTAAGAAATGTCATCCCACAAAACTGAGACCCATTTCTTCAAAATGTGCATCGAACCTTTTGTTACTTCAACATAAGTTATGATGAATATTCCAAAAAATTTAACCTTCCCTTGAATACTCTAAAGTTATGAATATTACATGGGGAGGCAATTGAACCGTTGTTTCATCGCTAAAGATGCATACAAGGTTCCACATCCTTTTCATAGATGCATGTTTGAGCTTGAATCATGTTCTCTTCTCCACTTGTAGACTTCCTTTTTCAACTTGTGAAATTCACTTATTACTTTCAGAAAATCTATTAAAACGCATTTTTTCAATAGAAACATGCCCAAACTATGTCTACATGCCTTAATAGTGACTATCATGCATCTTCATTTATTTGGCCATAAAAATATAAAATTTAGTGAAATTGCATGAGTTGTATCGGTTCTTTCAATTACTGACCTCATACTGCTAGTAAAAAAGTATCCCAACTTCTCTAATTGCTTCCCAAGTGTATAAAAGTGGCCTAGACAAATAAGAAACGTGTAAAACAAATCATTAATAACATCATTATGTTGCTCTTTTTTTTGTTGAAAGCCATAAGCCATTATTTCTTCAAGTTTTTTTTATCTCACATTTGGAAACCCTCTATTTCCAACAGTTTTTTCATTTTATATCTTCTCGGAAAGAGCCAAAATATCTTTCTTAGACTAGTCCTCTAGGAAAAGCAATAGGAGATTGAGTTACTTTTGTGTGTCTCAAGTGGCGGAATTCGTCGTTAGTATTTTTAAAACAGTGGCGTAGCAGTCATAGATTGTATCTCTCCTTGTATTTGTTGTGAAATCAATAAATATCTCCCTTTTTCTTCTGAAACTTAATGTGTTAGTTTCATATTCTTTATATATAAAAAACCTAAATTTTCTAATGCAATAATTGTTTTACTGTCAATCAGTTTATACATCATATAGCTATATATGTAACATTTGTCGTTACACCAAAATATGAAGGTTTTGGTATAACGAAAAAGCCTTACATGGTATCAAATCTGAGATCTCAGGTTCAATTCCCTCAAGCTAGGCCGAAGGGGGGCTATTGGAGTATCAGTACAACTGCATGGTATAATCACTGCACCTATGGGAATATAAAAATGTGAATTAATCGCCACTCCTAATAATAATGCCTTTTGCTTGGTTTCATATGTTCATCAATATCTATAGGTTTTGGTGTAATGACAAACCTTACACGATATCAGAGCCGAGGTCTCAGTTTCAACTCCCCCAAGCTACACCGGAGCGGGGGTGTTGAAGTATCAGTACAACTCCATGGTATAACCGTCGCACCTATGATACTCTAACATAAACAATTGATATTGATTATGTTCTCTATAGAATATTTCCTTTCGATCACATAGATATGGGATACCCAAAAAAATTCAACACATATTTAGTGGAACCACATCAAATTCAACTTCATCTACAAACATGGATGTTATTGCAAACTTTAGATCACATTTTTGTGTTAGTTGTAATATTTTATATTTGCATACTCATCCTAATGGATAAGGTTCCATGTGTTGTTTTGTTGTTAATCCCAACTGCTTAACTACTTCTTTTGAAATGAGATTAGCTTTGGATCTACTATATATAAGTGTGTCAATCTTACTAACTTAGTTTTATAATTACCCTTATTTGAAACAATGCCATCCTTTTTTCTATCCTTAGAACTAACGTGATATTTAGAAGTAGAAGCACATGAAGAACCAATGTTAGAATCATTACAGACATTAGCTTTACCTTTCACACCTATGATTGCTATGTTTGTTTTGTCCTCAAAATGTGATCCAAAATCCTCAATGATAAATGTGGCCTTTTTCTTCTCTTTTCGATCCTTAAGACACTTTGGTTTCAATTCTGGATGTAACACCCAACACTTTGCCTCTTTGTTCTCTTGCTTTTTACAATGTGAGCAAGTATCCCTCTCATCACCTTTCCTCATTGTAGTTGTATGCTTACCTTTCCCTTTTTCCTTTCCATATTTTGATTGGTTGGATTTAGTTGAAGAAAAATCATGAACAAACTTCCCTTTGGATTCAATGTGGGTAAGTTTGACACATACCTCGTCAAGGTTATTAGGATTAAACATAAGTATTGTATGATGTAAATAACTATGTACTCCTCCAACACTTGAGAATATTTTCTCGAGTGTAAAGAGGTATACCCAAAATCAAATCCCTCTTTCTGAATTCCTGAGTTTATTCTTGTACATTCTGACCTTTACCTTGCCTTAATTATTGTCAATCCATCATGAAGTGTTGTACGTATCCTAATGGATAAATTTTATTTTTTAAAGCGACAATAAATTCATACTAGGAAGAAATACTTTTATCTTTAGTAAGGAGGTCTTTTTGCGTCTTACTCTCCCACCAGATGAGTGTGGTGCCTCCAAGATGGAAATTAGCCAACTCGATCTTTGCCTTATCATCTACAAGCTTCTGGATCTTGCAATAAACTCAATCTTCCTAATCTAATCATCTAGATTTTCTGCATTAAGTTCACCATTATATGTAGGAAAATCAAACTTAATGTCAATTTTCAAATAAGGTAAATCAGACTTTTCCTTCTCAAATTGTTTCTTTGGATTTGAAGAAGCAGTACTAGAGCTTTCAAAAGAAGATGAAGAATATGGAGAAGAAGGCTTAGAAGAGCCACCTCCTTTTCCCAAAGAATTATTCTTTGTTTTCTTTTTCTTCATTTTCTTCTTTTCCAATCTCTCTTGATAATCTACAGACAATTTTTCTACTCTTTTTTCCATTTGATAGAAATATTTGTGGAAGGAATTCTCATCTTCTTCTCGGTATGCTTCATCTTTTATTTTATTTATTCTATGTACACATTCAATATCTGGATTGAATGCCTCAACTACACCTTCACCTCGCTTTAGCTTAATCCTTGTTAACATTCACAAACTCACAATGAAATTGTTAAGCTACTATGGTACCAAACTTGATCCAAAAAAGAGAACATATTTATAACCATTAACTTACATGTGGAAATTTGAATGCTTAAATTCATTAAAAGGATTTAACTGGAAAAATTAAAAATCATAATTGAAACACATAAAACAGATGTGAATCATGAAATTTTTAGACAATAGATGATAATAGAGTTCACCCCTCCTAAGCTACATGTGGGATATGTGTCCAAGTCCATATCCATTGAATACCGATCATATTAGTCTTAAAAAAATGATTAGAAAGTTACAAAATGTCTCCTTCAACTGCTACAAAGATACTTAACTTCAACAATGAGATTTTGTCACTCCACAATCTCTCAAGAGTGGCTAAAAATCCTCTTACAAATGAGCAAAATAGCTTACAAAATCCTTCAAAGGAACTTTGGCATTATATCACCAAAACTTTAATACATTTTCCAATTCCTTTCCATGGAAAATTACAATGGTCTATATATCCCAAAACCCCATAACTTATCCCTAAATTGAGTGGGATTTACAAATATTTGATCCCAAAGTTAATGGGATACAAATCCATTTAAAAATGGAGGAAATATGGAAAATCTCCTTAAAATAAAAAATAACAAAATCCGAAATATAATATATATATATATATATATATTGTTTAAAAACCATATTATAATGGAAATTTGTTGAATGAACTTGAAATGGAGGCACGCTCCTTCGTTGGGCTAAAAATATGATCCAAAACTAATATAAAAATATTATATTTGGAATCCCTTAACAAGTGGGGAGGATGGTGTAATGGTTAGAGCATTGGAAAAGGGGGATGACGTCAAGATTTCAAAGCCACATACCTCTCTGCATGATACAGGTTTTGTGGCAATGTTGTTTGGCGGTGCTTTGTTTGTTGCGGTGGCATTTTACATAGAACTTGGAATATAATATGGTTTGCTACATTGATTCCATGATGGTGGTAAAGAATTGGCATTGGACTATGGTATAGTTTGAATTGGTTACAATAAAATATACATATGGGGGCCTCATTGTTGGTCATGGGGTTGAGGGCTAAGCCCTCATCCCACTGAATTTTTAAAACAAAATTCCCAACATACTTAATACAAGTTGACTACCATAATAGTTAACCAACAAGCACAGGAATCCTGGCTAGCCAATATCTGTAGAGACTTTGGTGGCAAAGAGGTCGGAGGTTTGATCCTCCCTGACCTCATTTGTTTTTCAAAGTAGTTCAAATTGACCTCCAATGGGACTTCCATGTCATAGTCCTTGATTGGCCCATTGGATCATGTCATTTGTGCACCTGTCATGCCATATCATCAACCTCAACCACGTGTCCAATTATGGAGATACCACATCATCCATGTGTTGACTTTACCTACAATCTATACCTACCACATGGCACATTGTGGTGGTTCCACTTCAGCGTTGTATAGGCCACATGTCATCCACACATTGGTTCCATGTGGAACTCCTTTTCTTCCAATTTTACACATTTTGTCGAAACTTTAAAATTGAATAACTTTCACATCCAAAGTCTATTTTGCATGAAACAAATGTTGTCATTAATCTCTTACCGAGATCTACGAAACTGCATTCTTATATATGCATTTTTTTATATTGAAGATCCTCTTGGATCACTTACTGTATCCAGAGTTAAGATGGACATATGATGGTACATGATAATTCAAGTGACCATCAAATTAGATAATTAAGTTTTAAAATGTCCCACCCCATAAGGTTTTTTAATAAAAACCTTATATGACATCAAAATTTCATAAATTTTATATCAAGGGTTACATGACGAGGCTATGGTAGGTGAATAGAACACACCCACCCAATTTAGTCAAAGAAGGTTTATTGTATCATCCTAAGCCTCATTGCTATTAAGAATCCACCTTTTTTATAAAGATATTCATTCTAACATTTATCTGGCAAACAAGTAACTATCTCAGCATTCAAAGCTTGAAGTCCCCCTACAGGTAGAGGGATGGACTCATTATTAAAGGTTGCTTCCAATGAAATTTTGGAAAAACTATAGGGCCATAAGGTGAATCACTAGTCAAATTTATCTTCCATGATGTCTAGTGATGCAAACCTTTTGTAAAATTTTACTATTCCATTGGAGCAAGCTAACAAAAATAGTTGAAAACTCTTGGTGGAGTCTAGGTCCAAAGAAAATGAGCCTCTTTACTTTATGAAGAAACACACTAACTAAATTGTCTCCTCTGTAATCATGTGGATACAAGTTGGTTGTGACTGGCATACTTTATATTTCCTGTGTGTATTTGAATCTTAGTCCTTGCTGCAAATCTTTCCTTGGAAAAACATAGCTTTTGGCACTTAAACCCTAAGTTTATCTAAGGAAAAATCATTTTTATTAAAGGGAAAATGAAACACTCTATGAGGGTGAAATTTGAGTGGTATTCTCTTGGTAAAATGATTTGATAACAAATTTTTAATGACCTTGTGGGCATGAATTTGTATGTTTAAATTTGATTGAAAAACCTCATTTTCTTTCAAAAACATGTTAGGGTTGTATATGCTCTTTATGCACATAAAACGTTTCCTAGCTCTAGACGTTCTTGGCTTACTCTTGGTCACAAATTAATTTTTGGAGGTAAGCAAGTCAATTCCAATTGAAGAGTAATGGTTTTATATGACCTTACATTACCTTCCTGGTAGGAAATCAATTTAGTATGATCTTTCAATTAAGAAGGAACTCTCCCTTCAAAAGTGCTCAATGGATTTCAAGGAAATTGATTCATCACCAATATGTAAATTTAAAGAGAATGTTTGACTCTATTTTAATTAGTATACCTATGTACATGAAATTCTTTCCTTTATGTGCCAACAAGTCTAAGAGAATAGTATGTTGGTGGCATCTAAAACAGGGCATAAGCATAAGAATTTTTTCGTCTGAGTCTCACATACAACTAGAGTTCAAAAAAAATTATGGAAATATAATTACAACTCCACTTTTTATTATTCTAAACTTTGACTTGAAAATTGAAAATACTCTTCACTTAGTAAATAAATTTTCAGATTGTGCAAATGATTTCATATGTAATTCATGAGTTAAGAATTCTCTTAAACCCTACAATCAAGTGTTGGTTGTGCAAGTACATTATGTATCTTATATATATACTACAAGAACCAAAATGATATTGTATGTGTAGTACATGTTATTTTATAGATTGTTATCAAGGGACTTACAGAAACTCTATCATGATAATCCATATGCAGGTTAATGTTGATTGAAACATGATTTCTTGTTATCAATTGTGAAAACAGATACACGCACTTAATTTTATTGGGTAAAACTTTCCACCAAACGTATAATTCTAGGTGTGTTATAGCAATGTTTTGTTGGATGTTATTAGGATTGAATCAAGCATTATAGATTACTTCCAATGACACAACACAATTCAAATATCCTAATTTCTTATATTGGTCATTCCACTCCCAATAATCCACACTAGGATAAACAAGTTATATTTTTACTTGTTGTAATTCTGAACCTATCAATACCTTAAAAGGAGAGGTCCTCTCAAATTGCAAATATGAAGAGATTTCACTTCAATTAATTCTAAGAGTAGATAAAAGTTAAATTGGTTATGGTTGAAGTCAAACATTTATCATGATTAAATTGAGAAGTGAATCTACCAACAATTGTTGTATACTTACTTTGTTGTTGGGTAAGCTATTATAATGTTTCTATATATTCTCAAGTGCTTATATGTTTGTTGGTACCACTCCATTAAAAGGAAACTATAGTTTAGTTATTTGAGAACTCAATGTAAGATAAAATAGTGAACCTTGTTGATTTTAAGGAGTACAACACTACATGGGACAACCATTCACTAAAACACCCCATTTTCAATGCCTTTTTCAACATAATCAAGTCTACACCAAACCCATGTCTTACCATAATCAATTCCACACCAAACTCAATTTTGTGAAACACCAATATAAAATAATGTTGTCAGAAAAGTAATGTGAATATCAATAATGTTATTCACATTTGTACTTCTTCACATTTGTACTTCTTATGTTTATATATTTTAATAAAATTGTCACTTAATTCTATTTTTTTCACTTTATTTTGTAGTCATATTAGTGCACACACACACTAACTACAATTGTATTATAATTTTGTTTTACTTTGGTATGAGTTAACATTAGAAATATAATAGAAATATGCATTGTGGTATGAAATTAATACTACCATATAATGTTCATTTTTTTCTAGATTACAACAATTGATGACCCCATACATGATGATTCAAATTATGTCGAGCATACTTTAAATATAGGAGAAGAAGAAGATAATGACGACGATGATGGTGATGAGGTTGATCAAGATGGCGAGTTTGATGATTATGATGATGATGGTGGTGGTAATAGGTAGCTACTCACATCATGGATGATCATGGTACATTTTGGATTATAAGACCGGTGGGTTGTCTCAAGTGCTTGAGAGTTGTTTACGCTAGCAAAAGGTATCGGGGTCAAATCCCTGGGTGGCTATGCAGGGGCCTGACTCGATGTCCCCACTGGGTCAGGCCCCGTAATCAGGGTCGATGGTTTACCTCAGGCACCATCCTAAAAAAATTGGGAAAGTACTTGAGGATTTCCAAAATGATGTTACATCTTAACACACACACACACACACACACACGCGCGCGCGTGCACACATACATACTTATTTTTACATTACTTTGATTATATCCATGAAAGGTTTGATATGTTGACCATACATTTGAATTTTAGTTGATTTGATTAAAAATAATGATGATAATATTAGTGTTGTCTTGTTACTTTATATATTTTAGAAATTTTCAATGTTGTTTTGATGAAGAATTACTATGTATGATGATATTGCTACTTTTGGATGGATGTTGTAAATTTCCCTTAAACTTCTTCACAAATGTTATGCTATAAATTTGAATTCTTAATGATATTTGAGAACTTCGATATATTCCAATATTAATTGAAATTAATAAAATGGCCATAAATTGAATAAAAATTGTTATATTTTACTGTTAATAACTGAAATTAGTACTCTTATTTAATAGTGGACACAAATTGGGATGAAAAAAAACACAAAATCGATGCAAGATTAGACGCAACACTAGATGCAAACATGACACACAAGTGGACATCACACTAGAAACAAAAGTGGATGAAAAATTAGATACAAAAGGGACACGACATTGAAACAAATATGGGCACAAAATTTGGCATCAAACTAGACACAATACAAGGTCAAAAATTGGACGCAACAATAGACACAAAAGCAGATTCATAATTGGATCTAAAATTGTGAGCTATATTGGGAACAAAACTAGGAACAAAATTAGATGCAACATTAGGCATAAATTTGCGTAATGTACCTAAGGGATGTTTAGGCACACTAACTCAAGCAAAATATTAATTTAATGTCCAATTCACTATGTCCTAGAAATAAGCTAGAAATTGACTGAGCCAACTTTAATGCATAGTGAGGATTCTCTAATTTACACAAGGGATTACTGATTGGATCTGCAAGGTAAATTTTAGGTCTGCAAAAACATATCAGATGTATATAAATTCAGAATTCAAGGAAACATAGTAACATCAATGGTTGATCTCAAGAATCTATGCACAATGTACGAGGACCTTTGAGGTTTCAAACATCAACAAGGATGAAGTCTACTTCCAGGATTTTGGAACCCTAGTGTGTGAAAAATAGATCATGATATTAGCAAGGTTCAAATATAGATGTTTGGGAAGGATTGGAGTTAATTTGAAAGACAAATAAGCATTAGTGTTATTTGGGACTACACAACTAGTTAAAGTTACGGACTTTCCAAATAGTGGTCAATATGAATTATAAATATTGGTATTTTTATGGATTCATCATGATTTTAAGGACCTGTAACAATTGAAAGAATCTAAATTGGACCTACATGTAGCTTCAAGTAACAATTATGGCAAAACTAGTTAATTTTAAGTACACAGAGCTAGTCTCGGGAATGGAAATTCCCAAACTGCCTTAGAGAGTTATCAAATCGAAATAAAACATGTATAAATTATTAAATATATAATTAAGGGAATAATTAGTATTTTCCATTAGGTTTATAGAATCATATTATACATTACGGTTTCAAATCTTCAAGGAAATCTCGACTTCATGAATTTAAACAACATTGGAACACATCCTTCAAGGAGAGGAAATAAGAAGAAATATAATTGAAGGATCAAAACTAGATATTAATGAAGAATATCAAATGGATCTAGAGGATTGCTGATTCATATGGTAAATATCATTGAAGGGGCACATCCTTTCTACTAATTCCTCCCAGTGGATACACCTCCTAAATCCACTACAAAATACACATTTATTTGCTTCAATATTGGAGGCTTGAATCCTTCAGGGAATGGGATGGATCGGACTTGACGTCCAAACATCAATGGATTCCTAGGATTCACATGAAGCATAGAATAATACTGGAACAATTCCTATGGGGCACATCTCCAAGCCTAGAGAAGTATCAAAGCTATCCCATTCACAAAATAATAATGCGAAAAGATGTGAGAGGGGTGTGCTATAATTATTTTATAGACAAATTTGGCTTCATGGTTGAATTTCATCTTCATGTGTCCCACTTTCCTCAATTGAATGCGCCCTCATGAGTTGAATAGGAACTTTCTTGCTTTCTCTTCCTTATGTTCCTGTCTTTCATGTTGACATTCTTTTATTCCTTTAGAAACTGCATCCTCCTTGTTTCTTGCCTTTCACACCGACATGCCTTTATTTCTCTTAGAAACTACACCCTCCATGTTTTCTTGAAGTTTATTTCTTTTCATACTGACATTCTTTTCCTGCACTTGCCTGCTTTGTGCATACTTTTTTGGATGGTTGTTTTTGTGTTCTTTTCTATCTTTTTTCCTAGCTTTATGGATTTTCTTTATTTTCTGGTAGTTTTCATTTAGGATGACAACTTATTGGATCCACAAGACTCATGTGCCACCTTAACTAGCTAGCACATCCACTACGTATAAATATGAAATATAATCATAATTAAAACTTGCAATTTTTTGCCTAAGTTTAAAAATTGTATACAAGGACATTTATTAATTATCAAAATTAACCCTTTAATTAATTAATCTACCTCTCCACTAGGAACCATGGGGTTCCCAAGGGCTAGGGGTTTCTCTATGGTGTTATCAAGAAAATGGGGACATTACAAATTGGATGCAACAATGGACACAAATATGGATGCAAAAAAGAAGTAAATTGGATGCAAAGTTGGATGCAAGATGGGAGACTGTTGGGCTCTTCTCTGCTAATGCAAATCAGACCTTAAATTTATATCAATCCAGGTTAGTAAGCTTAGAGTCGTATCCAAGTTTTAGGACTTAGAGCTAGACTTGTTTGGATAATCTAATTATCTGTGAAATAAACCTACTGGCAGATTAAAAATACTGTAACTTTAAAGATACAAAAATCCTTTTACAGGGACAGCTTCATTTGTTTCTTTTCAAGTACATAGCAATCTATTTATGAAAACAATCTATTTGTAAAAGCACTAAGATAATAAAAACAATTAAACAATAGCTCTAACCCTAAGATACAGACTACAAGGCTTTGCCTAATATTCCAGCGTTGAATGAACAGTTATCAATTAAATTCCCTTACAAGAAAGTGTTCATAATTTATAATCATTCTTTAACACTTCATCATCGAATAAGCAGTGATATATAGCATACAGAAATCGTGGTCTGAACCATCCCTTCAGTATTTAATCAATAAAAGAACAGAGCTTATACAAAAATGCAAAGTGATGTGCGGCACAATGAAATCGTATCCTGAACTATTCAAATGAGATAACAGAGATTTTTATAAAATCGATTAAAAACTAGCTGAATTCATTCTACAATAATAAACTGGATACTACAGGAATTAACACATACCAATGGCACAATATAAATTGCTTGCATCAAATCAAATCACTGCAAACATCCAAATCGCATTCACTGGCAATGTAAGGGTGTGAGAACTCAACAATGGGGGTCTCCAGTGCCTCGTTCCACACACAATTGAAGATTTACAGAACTTAAACTCTAAATGTATTCACCATAAATTTATTACACAGTAAAAACCATGCAGTTCAGAAGCAATATGCATTCTTCCCAAAATCGTGATGATTTCTTCATTGTTTTGTGAAGTACTTATACAAATTTGAAAGAAAACTGGAAATGCTATAATCCTGGAAACTAATTAATGAACATAGACATCAAGATCCTCTATCAGATCTGTGAGACTCCACAAAATCAGAGCTGCCCTTCTTTTTTGCTGAGTGGTAGCATAGGTGGTTGCCTTTGACTGCGGTTGACTTGACACCTGTGAGAGCCATATCAGCTATCCGTTGGAAATTCATCCATCCTTGGACACCGAGGATCTTGCCTCCATCTTCCAGTTCCTGCCTAGTTGTCCTGCAAATGCTCAACTTTGGAGATAATACGGGAAGTTAGCACATCCCGTAATCTGAATAAAAAATCTTAGTTAAAATGCTTAAAAAGTCTCAAAACTCAATTTATTAGAAAGCAATGACATTATACCTCTTAACCAAGGTTCATGGGTGGACTTTAAATCTTTTCTAATCAATATGAAAGTTTTATGAAGGGAAATGGAAGGTATCTAGGTGGAAAAAAGAGATCAAAATGGTGCCCAACATCTCCCCCAAGAGGAAACTGCTGCATGTCCTCATGCCAAAAATATTTGACCCTGTTCAAAACCAAAATTGTACTGCTGATCATATTGCTTCTAGTCTTCTGTCTATGATGATGCATCTGTTGAAGCCTAAGATGGATAAAGGACCTTCAGTATCTCATACTTAGCCTTATAAACCTTCTTTTCCTTATACCATCTGTATGCATGTTTAGAGATGCGTGTTCTCTGAACCTTCAGCTTCCTGTTGACTTCTCTTAGCTTCTCATTCTTTTGCTCAAGTTCCTCTATTTCAAGTTTCAATCTCTTAATCTCTTTATTGTTTGTAGAAGCCTTCTTTTTCTTCATTTTTATTGGAAGCTGCTCAGAATTGGTATTTTTCCCAAATTCTTCATGCTCTTGTGCTGAATCTTCTTTTTCCTCTTCCATAGCTTGCCGCTCTGAGAAAAGAGAAGTTGAACTTTTGAGTAATTCCTGTCCTAACTGCTTTTCTTTTTCCTTCTCTTGCTGGTCTAAGAAGAGATTCATCCTTTTTGTTTGCTTGATCACCTCATCAGGGTCTTGGATATCCTATCCTATTTCAGCTGCTGGATCTTCTTCTTGACTCCCCAAGGCTTGCATATGTTCTTCATATTCTAATGCTGACTGGCTTTGAGCTTGCTTATACTTTCTTGGCTCTCTCTGGTAGGTGGTGAAGATCTGATCTTGTTTTCGATACTGTTTTTCTTTTCTCTTCACACTTCTAGTTTGCATCCTTCTCTGAGGCTGTTTTGGGCTTGTTGCCTCTGAGTTGTCTTCATCATCAGTAATCAGCAATACCTCTTTCTTTTTCTTCTTCCCCTTTGGTGGTTTTGAGCTTATTTCCTCAGGGTATGTGATCATCAATAATTCATCTTCTTTGAGACCTTCTTCAAGCAATTCTTCCTGCTCTTTAAACTGATTGTGAACTAGAAATCCTGACCATGTGAAATTTTGCCTTTGTAACTCATGCTGGATGATGATTTTAATAAGTCCACAGTGAAAAAGGCTTGTCATTTTGTCTTTTGGACGCCTTTGGACAGCTTTAGCCATCTTAGTCAAACTCTGTAGTAGGAAATAGGGCATATTGATCTCACATTCACCTTTTAAATGTTGCAACAGCTTAATGTGGTAAAGATAAACAATGCTGAATCTGCCTTCACAAGTAATAAATTTTTGAATGACATAAACTATTTCATCCCAGGGATGAACCAGCCAACTTCTTGGTATCCCTTTCTTCGAATTGACTGACCCTGCTCTTGATCTGCACAAAAATGACATCCATGCTTTCTCTTTAAACTGTTTAGTCTTGAAAAACCTTTCTCCTTGCTGTGGCAATACAGTAACTTGTGCTAGGATGTCTTCTGACAGTCTAAAATGCAAGTTCCCCACTATAACTCTTTCTCCATCAAAGGTTTCAACAAAAGCTAGACTAGCCTGTTCATTATGCCCATTAAACTTTTCACAGAAAGTTACCCACTGCTTATTTTCAAAAATCTCCATGCAACTCTCATGAATATCAGTGGAATTAAATTTTACTGGTTCCAATCTAGCTGACATTTTGAATTTAAACAGAAAACTTCAATCTTTAACTCTGTCTTTGTCTTCATATCCCCACAACAATACTCTGAATTTGTGAAATTTCTATTGGTTTGAACAGAGTATTCAGAAAAGAAAAGGATTTTAAGTTTTACCTCTTCTCTAGCTGTCTTCCTTTCCTCCTGCGCGATTTCCTCAGCAAATGGTGTATTCACACTTCCTTCTCACTGACTGTCTTTCTTCCTGTGCGATTTCCTCAGCAAATGGTGTATTCACACTTCTTTCTCACTGACTGTCTTTCTTCCTGTGTGATTTCTTTAGCAAATGGTGTATTCACACTTCCTGTAACCCACAGCCCCTTCTTACTGTCAATTATCTTCACACAGCAGTCGATTTTGCAGAGACAACAATTGGACTCGGCCTCAAGGAAAATGACCAAGTCGTGGTCTCCAATTTTACCAATTCATAATACAGACTCAAGCTCATTTACATGCTGTCGTGGGGCATCATTCCACATTTTTCTTCATTATTGCATAAACATGCCACTTCATTCAATTACTCATTCAGAAGAAATGAAAGGTAAGGTTTTACCACGTTTTATATTCATTTTAATTTCCTTGTATGCCCAACGTCTATTTGAACAAGCTGTAATAAAAGGATTTTTTTTTCTTTTAAAATAAACCTCTTTTTCTTTTAAAAGATGCGCTGAAGATATATGACCATTGTTCCCTTCCTTAAATTATATATGTTACCTAATGCATGATGCACTAAATACACATATAAAAGAAACTTTTGAAATTCCTTTATGTCAAAATATTTCACTTTTTGCTGAGAAGGAGACCATGTTTGTCTTTAAACCAAAAACTCTGCCTATAGAATGCAGTATAGACTTTGGCCATTTAAAATTTCCCTTGGGTTTGATCCTGACAACCATCTTGACCCCTAGGGTGGAAAAATGAAGTGCTGGCAGAGACTAATGGAAGGTAAGTAGAGTACTGGCAGAGACTATCAGAATAATGAAAAAAAAAATAGGCAGTCAAGCTTTACAATAGTTGGTAATATGTCCTCACTTAAAAACAAAGAATTCTGAAACTTTTTAAAACATAAAAACTATAAATTCTTACAGACTTTGCTTGATATCCCTGTATGATGATCTTGCTGCCTGATGAAGTTGGTTTGTATTCTGATTCATTTCTGTCCTTCTAATTTCTTCTGTCTGCTATCTTAGATTCCTTCTGCTTCACTGAAATTCAAGTCCCTCTGCATTGTTAGAAATTACTTGTATTGCTGGAAATCAGGTCCCTTCTGCATATGGAAAAGACTTGGAGGGTTCTAAAGAAGCATGAAAATGCTTATCCCCCTCACAGCCCTACCTTTTGACTTGTCCTCAAGTCAAACAATATCTTTATTATTTGAAAAACAAAACTATGTAAAAGACAGGAAATTGGAAAAAGATTTTTTTTTTGTGAATTTTCAATGGCCAGGCAAGCCTGGTTTTCCATAGAAAATTCAAGTTTTTATTGTGCCAGTGACCTGGTTTTCACAATTAAACTTCCTTTTTTTTCTTGTTTTTATATATATATTTTTTATTTTGTTTTAATTTTCTATTTTTATATTCTTTTTTTGTTTTTGTTTTATTTGTATGCTATATCAGATCAACTAAGAAGCAGGTGAAGGAGAAACATTGATGTGTCTATCCAGCACTTGCATTTCCTGTTGTTGTGAAATCTGTTGAATGAAATCTGCCTTGTTGATAGGTCTGTTGTACAGTTTGAGCCGATGGCCATTGACCACAAAGGTACGTGCTTCATCATCTATGGTTTGAAGTTTGACTGAACCATTGTCATAGACTTCAACAATCTCATATGGACCAAGCCAGTGAGTAGTGAATTTGGCTTTGAAGTCTTTAAACTTTGATTCAAACAATAGTGCCCAGTCACCGATGTGAAATTGCTTCTTTTTGATAAATTTGTCATGCCATTGAGCTCTCTACTATTGTATCAGAATATTGTGTTCTATGGCAGCCTGTCTCATCTCATCTAGCTGATTCAACTGAAGTATTCTTTCTTGCTGAGCCTCAGAAAGATCCATGCCCAAATCTGCTGCTAACTTGAAGGTATGAATTTGAAACTCTATAGGGAGGAGGACTTGCTTCCTGTAGACAAGCTGGTAAGGAGAAAAACCAGTACTGTTTTTCCAAGTGATCCGGTATGCCCATAAAGCTTCAGTAAGCTTAGCTGACCAATCCTTCCTATGCATCTAAACAGTTTTGGTGATAATTCCTTCTAAAGTCTTGTTTGTAGATTCCACTTGTCCATTTGCTTGTGGATGGTAAGGGGTGGACTTTCTATTCTTGATCTTGTACTTTTCTGCAATCTACTACACTAGTTTGGAGGTAAACTGGGCACCTTGATTAGTTACAATCTCCCTATGTACCTCGAAACGGACAAATATTTCCTCAAACAGAAAGTTTACCATAGTTTTCTCTGTGGCTCTCGGTAAAGGTTTGGCCTCTACCCATTTAGTAACATAGTCTGTACAGACCAGAATGTACGTCTTCCCTTGTGATGGCGGATGAATTGGACCAATGAAGTCAAGGGCCCACTTTTCAAAAGGTTTAATGAGGATTTGTGGTTAGAGTGGCATTTCATCAGACCGGACTGGCCGTCCCATCCGCTGACAAGTATCACAACTTCTAACATACCTCTTATCATCTTTGAAAATAGTAGGCCAATAATACCCCAAATTGAGTATCTTGTATGCTGTTCTTTTATCTGCAAAAAGGCCACCACACGGTTCGTCATGACATGCCTTTAAAATATCTAAGATTTCATCCTGTCGTACACATCTTCTTATAATTAGGTCATATCCTGTGTAAAAGAGGTCACCATTAACCCATATATGCCTAGCACTTTGTTTAATAACCTTTTTCTTTTCTTTAGATGTCATAGATGGTGGTAATTGACCTGATGATAAGTAATTGGAAATATCAGCATACTAAGAAGTAATAACATAAATTGCAAATAGGTGTTCATCAGGAAAACTATCTAAAATAGGAACAACCTCACCAGTATTGTGTAAGCGAGACAGGAAGTCTTCCACTTGATTTTCTCGTCCAGGTCAATCTAGAACAGTAATGTTGAATTCCTACATTAATAACAACCATCTAGTAATCCGACCATTAGTGATATACTTGTTCATTAAATATCGTAAGGATGAATGATCTGTATGGACAAAAATTTCATAACCAGTTATGTAATGACGGAACTTATTTATAGCATGAACCACCGCCAACATTTCCTTTTCAGTGACTGTATAGTTTAACTCTGCAGGTGTCATATTTTTAGTTATAAAATAGATTGCATAAGTCAAAGTATGTTCTTTTTGGCCTAATGAGGCCCCTATTGCAGTAGCAGAGGCATCAGTAGAAATATGAAAAGGTAATGTCCAATTTGGTCCTCTTAAAATGGGTGCAATTGAGAGCTTCTCCTTAAGTGTCTGAAATGCAGATTGACAATCAGTATCCCAATTAAAATTCACATCCTTGGAAAGCAATTTAAACAATGGCAAAGCTATCTTACTGAAATTTTCAATAATCGACGATAATAGCCTGCATACCCTAAAAAGCTTCTTACATCTGTTTGAGTTGTTGGTTCATATAAATTTTCAATAATTTGAATTTTATCAGGATCTACTTTTATACCAGATGCAGAAATGTGATGTCCTAAAACTATCCCTTCAGTCATCATCATAAAACATTTTTCATTACTGAGGGAAAGATTTGAGTCAACACACCTTTTTAAAATTTTGTCCAGGTTTGCCAAGGAATCCTCAAAGGTACTTCCATACACAGTAAAATCATCCATGTAAATTTCAACACACTCATCAATCAGATCTGCAAAGATGGCCAGGACTGCCCTCTAAAAGGTAGCTGGGGCATTACATAAGCGAAAAGGTAAAACCTTATAGGCATAGGTGCCCCAGGGACATGTGAAGGTGATCTTGTCCTGGTCTTCTGTTGCAATACTAATTTTATTATACCCACTGAAACCATCTAAAAATGAAAAGTATTCTTTGCCAACTAAGGTATCCAACACTTGATCAATGAAAGGCAATGGAAAGTAGTCTTTTAATGTTGCTTTATTTAATTCCCTATAATCCACACAGATACACCATTTACCATTCTTTTTAGGAACAAAAACCAAGGGAGAGACCCATTGGCTGTCGAAAATGGGGTAGATAAACCCTACTTTTAACAACTTCTGGAGCTCCTCCTTGACTATTTCTTTTAGTATAGGATTCATTCTGCGTTGCGGTTGTCTAAGAGGTCTGATTTTATCATCTGTGTAAATATGGTGAGTGCATGTCTCATGATGAATACCTAGCATATCAGTGTACTCCCAAGCAAAAGCATGGGAATTTTTATTCAGCAGAGTAATCAGTTGTGCTTCCTGTGATGTAGTAAGATGTGCACTTATATTCAACTGTTTTCCTGGACTGATTTCAATTGTCTTACTGTGCATACCTATGATTGAATGAACATTAAAGATATCATGAAGTGCCAATGCTAGAGAATGTACTGTGCAATTTTCCTGAAAATTATAACCCAAGGCTTGTTCGGCTGTAGCATATTGTATATCTCTTAATTCTTCAGAAATATCAGGTTCTGCAATAAAATAATCTAACAAATCTTCATGGTTTTCTTCCTGAAAATCAAAGAACTGATTGATACTCAGGACAGGCTGAATCACTTCTTCTTCTTGTTCTTTAGTCTCATTAATCCATGACAGCTGATCTAATGTAGAAGGTCTTTGGGAAGAAGGGTAAAGTGTAATTTGTTTTCTTTCTGTCCCATGTGAAATGAGCATACTCCCTGACCTACACCCTATGAAAGCATCTGCTGTTGCCAGCCAGGGTCTGCCAAGGATCAATGGGTGACCTCCTAGGTTAGGCTTTGGCTCTAGAACTATGAAATCAACGGGATACTCCCAGGAGTCTAAAGAAACAATGATATCTTCTAAGACCCCTTCAGGTGTAATTTTAGACCTATCAGCTAATTCCAAGACTGTTGTGGTTGGTCTGAGGTTTGTCAAATGAAGGTATTCCATTATCTCAAGTGTCATAACATTAATGGCAGCACCTAGATCAATCAATGTTTTTGGAATTGAAAAATTATTAATAGTAATTGTAACCATTGGAATCCCAGGATCTACATACTTTTCAATGAAAATAGTGTTAGACATGAATCCTGCTAGATTGGCTACCACATGAATTTTTGATGGATCCTTCTTCCTTTTATTAAGACATAATTCCTTAACTTCTTTAGTATAAATTGGAATATCCTTTATAGCCTACAGTAAAGGAATTTTGACATATGCATTTGTTAACTCATTCAAAACATCAAAATCAGGTAAGTAAATTGAAGGTTTTTCTTTGACCAACCTTTCTGGAAAAGGAGGTTCATATGATACTAATGTTTTTCCTTTTTTATTATGATTTTCTGACTGAGATTTTTCTGTATTTAATTTTTTTGGAATTTTCTCATTTTCTGTATGTTCTTTTAAGATAACAGGATATTCTTTTTGTAAGGTTTTCCCAGATCTTAAATTGATATTTTGCAGTGGAAGGACTGAGTAGGGAAGTGCCATTCCATCATCAACATTATACATGGGTCTGTCTATTTTATTATTTGGATTTGGAATTGGCTGAGCTGGCAATTAGGTAGGCTGAGGTGGAGGCTGATTGGATGGCAATTGAAGCTGTTGAGGTGGTGGACCCAATTGAGGAACCATATTGGGTTGTTGAAAATATGGAACTTGGAAAGATGGGACTTGAACTTGAGTTTGCTGATATTGAGGATAGGCTGAAGGTTGTTGATAGGGCTGCAAATAGGCTTGCTGGTATGTCTGGTTACCATGGGCATAACCTCTCCAATTTGGAGCAGATTGGGCTAATGGAGGAGACCACGTCTGCCAGGGCATGGGTGCACTCCATGAATTCTGAATAGGAGTTTGATAATTTGTATGAACATTAGAGGAAATTTGGGGTCTAAAATGGGCCTTATAAGAAAACGTGCCAAAATAAGTTTTTGTGAGTTGGAATTCAAGAACCAATAGAATTTCAATCAAATAAGTCAACCATAATGGTTGAATTGACATATTTGTCATTAAAAAAAACTACTTTTTTTGTTCGTATTTTTGACATATCTCATTGTGTTTTTACTCAAATTTCGATCGGGAGAGCTCGTTGGATGCGGAATTTGATTCCGGATCCAACGAGTATGCA
>LPNX010112544.1:629941-683461 GCA_001517045.1 Pseudotsuga menziesii | reverse complement strand
ATGATGTCATCATCACGTTTTTTCAGGTATTTCTTGTTTTTGGGGTAGAGGGGTCCATCAAAAGTATGCAGTGTGGGTACTCGTTGGATGCGGAATTTGATTCTGTATCCAACAAGCTCTCCCGATTGAAATTTGAGTAAAAACACAGGTAGATATGTCGAAAATACGAACACAAAAAGTAGTTTTTTTCTTTCTTCCTCCAAAATTAATCAATATTATTTTATTATTTTAACTATTATTTTATTATTTTAACTATTATTTTATTATTTTCCTTAGGAGGCCCATTTTAGACCCCAAAATTCCTCTAATGATTGCTGCATAGGGTCTTGAGACATACCTGAAAATCGTGGTTGCCAAGGTCTTCGTTGTCCCATAAAGTAAAGAGACTCCATGCTTTGATTCTCCTCCATTCGAGCTGCCTGCAACTCTTTCAATCTAGGGCAGTCATCAGTTTTATGATTAAAAGTACATAAGCCACAAATTTCAATAGCATTTAAAGGACATTATTTAAGTGGGCGTTTCTTTCTACACTTAGGACAAAAGATAGACAAAGATTGATCTTGTTGGTCCTGTTGTTCTTGTCTCTTCTTGGTTTTTGCTACTTCGACCTATGTGCCTAATGTGCTCAATAAATCAATCTTGAAATATTCTAGCAAATTTCCAAGCTTAGCCCTAGAAATACCACCGTTTGCAGACTTATTTACTTTGGTAATAAAGTCCCTTTTTCTAGTCCTAGCCTTCCCTCTCGAATATTTCTGACATAAATCTTGTATCTCATCAAAAGGAAGGTAAGAAATGTCACCTTTACCCATAACATTTAAAATATCTAAATACTCTTCTCTTATTCCTTTCAGAAATATTGTTCTAATCATCTCTGGTGTCAGAGAATTGTATTTAGATTTCTGTAAGTTGTATGAGAACCTTTCCAAATACTCCTCCAAGCTCTCATTTTCCTGTTGAGTCATTCCAAAGATGTCATCTTTGAGATCCTTCGATTTGCAATACGCCTGATATTTTCGAAGAAAGATCTTCCTCATCTCATCCTAGCTAGTAATAGAATGTTCTCCTAATCCCATGAACCATTTCAAGGTAGCTTCTTTAAGGGTAGCAGGGAAAAGACGAAGCTTATGGGTATCATCAGTGTATCCATAAGTTCGACACAAGATATCAAACTCGAATAGGAAAGAGTCAGGATCTTCAGAGGTCAAGCCATAGAAGTTTGGTAAGACAGAGGGTGGAATGTTCTTCATTTTTACTTTTCCCTTAAGATGATACTAGTGTCCAGAATGGGGAATTTAAAAGTGGCTTCCTGATCTCCTTCAGTTCTTTCATCCCGCTCTTGTCTCCTTTCTTCTTCCCTTTCGTGTCTCCTCTCTTCTTCTCTTTCATGTCGCCTTTCTTCTTCTCTTCTCTCTTGTTTGCGTTTGTTTTCTATTTCCAGCATCCTCTCATATTCCCTTCTCTGTTCTACAGTTGGTCCTTTTGTTGTTTCTTCCTCGGCCATTTTAGAAGTACCCACTATGGAGATGAATCCTTTTGGAAGAGAAGCTCCTGTTACTTCTGTTTTTGGGGGTTTTTTGATATATCTTCCTTTCTCGTCTCTTAGGCTTGACATAAAAGTAAAACCTATTCTGTGTTTTTGTTTGGAATTTTTGTTTTTATCAGAAAACTTAAGTTCCTAATCCTACTTCTACAATGCCTCCCTGGCAACGGCGCCAAAATCTTGCGCTCTGCTCTGCTAATGCAAATCAGACCTTAAATTTATATCAATCCGGGTTAGTAAGCTTAGAGGCATATCCAAGTTTTAGGACTTAGAGCTAGACTTGTTTGGATAATCTAATTATTTGTGAAATAAACCTACTGGCAGATTAAAAATACTGTAACTTTAAAGATACAAAAATCCTTTTACAGGGACAGCTTCATTTGTTTCTTTTCAAGTACACAACAATCTATTTATGAAAATAATCTATTTGCAAAAGCACTAAGATAATAAAAACAATTAAACAACATCTCTAACCCTAAGATACAGACTACAAGGCTCTGCCTAATATTCCAGTGCTGAATGAACAGTTATCAATTAAATTTCCTTACAGGAAAGTGTTCATAATTTATAATTGTTCTTTAACACTTCATCATCGAATAAGCAGTGATATATAGCATACAGAAATCGTGGTCTGAACCATCCCTTCAGTATTTAATCAATAAAAGAACAGAGCTTATACGAAAATGCAAAGTGATGTGCGGCACAATGAAATCGTAGCCTGAACTATTCAAATGAGATAATAGAGATTTTTATAAAATTGATTAAAAACTAGCTGAATTCATTCTGCAATAATAAAATGGATACTATAGGAATTAACACATACCAATGGCACAATCTAAATTTCTTGCATCAAATCAAATCATTGCAAACATCCAAATCGCATTCACTGGCAATGTAAGGGTGTGCGAACTCAACAATGGGGGCCCTCCAGTGCCTCGTTCCACACACAATTGAAGATTTACAGAACTTAAACTCTAAATGTATTCACCATAAATTGATTACACAGTAAAAACCATGCAGTTCAGAAGCAATATGCGTTCTTCCCAAAATCGTGATGATTTATTCATTGTTTTGTGAAGTACTTATACAAATTTGAAAGAAAACTGGAAATGCTATAATCCTGGAAACTAATTAATGAGCATAGACATCAATATCCTTTATCAGATCCGTGAGACTCAACAAAATCAGAGATGCCCTTCTTTTGTGCTGAGTGGTAGCACAGGTGGTCTCCTTTGACTGTGGTTGAATTGACACCTGTGAGAGCCATATCAGCTATCCGTTGGAAATTCATCCATCCTTGGACACTGAGGATCTTCCCTCCATCTTCTAGTTCCTGCCTAGATGTCCTATAAATGCTCAACTTTGGAGATAATACGGGAAGTTAGCACATCCCGTAATCTAAATAAAAAATCTTAGTTAAAATGCTTAAAAAGTCTCAAAACTTAATTTATTAGAAAGCAATGACATTATACCTCTTAACCAAGGTTCATGGGTGGACTTTAAAGCTTTTCTAATCAATATGAAAGTTTTATGAAGGGAAATGGAAGGTATCTAGGTGGCAAAAAGAGATCAAAATGGTGCCCAACAGAGACAATACTATATGTAAAACTATATGAAACAATAGATGCAACATGGGTGCAAAACTAGGCACAAACCTAGGCATATAAAAATATTTCAAATGGGATGCAACATTACATGCAAGCCAGGACAAAAAAAAAGTAAAACAAGACACAACATTGGGCACCAACCTAGATGAAAAAAAAATGTAAAATAGGATGCAAAATTGGATGCAAAATGAGACACGACATTAGAAATAAATTTGGATTCAAAATTAGATTCAAACTAAATGCACTACTGGGCCCAAAATTGGATGCAAATATGGACACAAGACTAGAGACAAAATTGGACACGTAATTGGATGCAAAATTGGGCACAAAACTCTATGTAAAACTAAGTGTCAAACCAACTCAACATTGGATACCAAAATGGGTGCAAAGAAGGATGTAACAAAGGACACAAAAAAGGATGCAATACTAGATGAACAAATGTCCACAAAGAAAGGCGTAAAAAAAGCTACAAAAAATTATGTAAAAAACTGGACGCAAAATTGGATGAAAAAATGGACATAGAAATGACGCAAAAAAATATGCAAAAACTCATGGTTTATGAAACTACACAACAACTCCAGGTTTAGCATGGATAGTTCACTATAATAGGGAAACATAAATACTTAAATCCAACACAAGTTCTAGTTTTTGTTGTAGTGTTTCTTGCTTTCCAATATTAATAGTATATTTTTCCAATGTTAATGAACTCCGTAATTCTTTTGCAAACCCCTCAAATGCATATTAAGGTATATCAATTACATGGCATACTTACTTAAATCAATGCATGAAGTTAATATATTGAAATCAAAGCAACAAACATTGTAACCAATGCACATGCATTCAAATAGATTTGTTCAATTTTACATCATCCAATTTCTCATTAATTAAAAAGACATTGAAATCAATGCATAAAAGTAATATATCAAAATCAATGCAACAAATATTGAAACCAATGCATCGCTGGTTTCAGTGTTGCATACTAAGTGCTTGATACTTCCTAATCAAGGGGGGCTTATTCAAGATAAAGTTGAAATGGAATTGGTTTTGGACTTATTTATATTTAGTAATTCTTTGAGAACGGATTGAAGATATTAATTATATGCTATGATGATAAACAAATAGTGACCAAAACACTATAATTACAAGATCTACTATACCTAAACACTATAATTACAAGATCTAATATACCTATTACCAATTTGAAAAAAATATAGTTAAGAAAGATTAAAGGTGGGTTTTTAAAACATAATATAAAAAATTCGCAATTCGCACTTGAGCGATAAGAAGATGAACCGGTAATCCTATGAGCCTTGTTTAGCTATTATATTGCTCATCAACCACCATCTTGGGTTAATATATTAATTAAAGAGACATTGAAATCAATGCATAAAAGTAATATATCAAAATCAATGCAACAAATATTGAATCCAATGTTTATGCGTTGGTTTTAGTGTTGAATAAGATCTTAATTCATCCATATGCTTTATGTTAATATTCATTAATGCAATTTTTATGTTCTATTCATTTCCATTTAGATCTTTACATGAATAAAGTTCAAATTAAAATAAATCGCTACGCTAGGTTGCACAATTTTGTTTCAGGTACACCCTTTTCCATCCAAGTATCATTAATATAAGAATGGGTAATTCCAATTCAAAGATATATTGCTATGACTGTTGATGATTAAAACATGTAAACATTTTGGTTTCGTATTCATCTCACATGATTACCTGCCATGGCTAGCCATGAACAGTTTCTCGGTGAGTGGCCCATTAGTTGGTTTCTGTAAAGTGTATTTTTAGGTCAAGTCACTACTACACACAGGGGGTTATTAAGACAATATTTGAGACAACATTTGTGTAAATTGTCTCCACTTAGGAAAATAAATAAATTGTGTATTGTCTTAAGTATTATCTCTAAGCAGGTGTCTTAAACTACTAATAAATTGTCTTAAATTTAAGACAATAGTTTAAGACAATAATTTAAGACAATATTTTAAGACACCCACTTAGAGACAATACTTAAGACAATACACAATTTTTTTGTTTGTCTTATGTTGAGACAATTTGTTACGGAAGAAAACTTCCTATGGCTTGGGGTGTACCACAACAGACAGAGAAACAACAAAAATCAATCCCTTCCCAATATGCAATAGAAATACAACAGATAACACTAAAGGATCTCGAAACATACCTTATTTCGAACGGTTGTAGTATATCCCTGTTGAGATTTTTCCAATCATGCTTGCGTTGGAAATTTACTCTGAACAACAGTAAAACAAGGAAAGCATACTATATAATATAGTGTTAGGCCTACTCTAGCATATATAATCAATGATACATAAGCAATTAAATGCATCCATGGATTCAGTATTCATTTAAATGCACATCATTGGATAGGAAAATATATTTCTATTAAGTAAATCAGAGATTACATAAGTGGAAACCTCTGTCGGCACGTCTGCTAAGCGGAGAAACTGAGTCCTCCACCACCTCAATCCTCCATCTCTCGATAGCAAGCTCACAAGCAAAGGCAAGTTTGGGAAGAACATAGAGTGCTCCATGGGACAAAGCGATGCATACTCAAGTATAAGCAAGCTACGACAACAATGGACTATAGTTTTCTTGCTCTTCAATTCCTCTACTTCAATGTATCCAAAGGGTTCCTTATATAGTGCTTCAATGGGGTAATGGAAGGTCAAATCCGAGCGATCTCAAGGAAAATGGAAGGCCAAGAGACAAGTGACTTGGATCCACATAAAGGAAACTTAAAAAAATATTTAGCCTTTTGCACACATCCGATGTACACAGGTTTAAGGGTAATATCCGTGTATATACGCGAGAAAGGGATTAAAAGTCGCGTACAACAAATGATAGGTGTTTTTAGGGATGATCTTGGAAACATCAAAGGTAAAAAATAGTCCATGGGGTCCAAAGAGTCTGTAGACAGACAGAGAAGGCCATAAAAGTATGATCAACCATGTGTGGTAAAATCAGCTGTAACAAATGCCCCCTAATGTGTGAGTTCAGAGGGGTAACATTATGGCCGAAATAAATTATAAACCCATCCCAAAAGTGGAGTGATGAAGAACCAGGTGGAAGAACCAGCCATCCAACAATATACTATAATAATAAATCTCTGCATATGACTGCAAATACATATAGCAGTCTCGGATACATAAGAGTACAATGGCCGTGAATAGACATGATATACAAAATGTGACATGTGATCATCGCCACGTACAATATATAATATATAAGAATCTCCACGATGAATATATACAAAGGATCAATATCTCCATGAAAACTAAAGATATCTGACATACACTGGAATGAATCCACGAGAGCTGAAATCTCATGAACACTGGCATGATCAAGGAGATAGCATATATGAAATGCCACCAATCTGGAAATTCTTTGACACAAACCGCTATGAGTACATGTCCTACTATGTGAATAGAGGTGTCGAGGTTGAACATAGGAGTCCATCATTTGATTACTGGCCATTGATGTATACCATTAACAGACGCGAGATCACCCACTGATAATGAAAATGGGAATCAAGGTACTAGAGTGAAATCTAACAAGTGTGAATAAATGTGTTGAGGTCGAACACTTGGAAGAATCCATCGATCAAGGGACATTGATGTATTCCCAAAACTGTCGATGGCAAGAGAACCTACCACTAATGACTGTAAATCTCAAGGCACTCAAATGACTCTAGACTCCTATCCTATAATAAATGATCTGAAGTCGATGGGATGGAATCCACTGGAAGAACTACAACAAATCCTGGAATTAGCGTCCCATTTAGTGTCCCTTTTTAGTGTAATTTTTTTTACATTGAGTGGTAAAACTAGACGCTAAATGGGACGCGTCATGGAGAAACTTAAAGCATCTCAAAAAACATCTTTTTTTGCTTCCTGGATAACATCCTTTATGACATCTAAAATAGTGTCTATTTTTTTGCTTCCAAAATAGCGTCCAACTTTGCTTCCTAAACAACGTCGAGGTTTGCTTCCTAAATAATGTCCTATTTTCCTTCCTAGAAAGTGTCCACTTTTTCTTCTTAAATGACATCCCTGTTAGCGCCGTATTTGCATCCTTAATAGCACCATGTTATCATCCAAATTAGCATCCAATATTGCATCCATTTTTGCTATGACTTTAACATCCCATTTTGCACCGTGTTTTACTTCCAAATATGTGTCAATTTTCGCTTCCAAATTTGCACCAATTTTTGCTTCCTTTTTTGCTTCGTGTTTTGCTACCAAAATGACGCCAAATATTTCTTCTAGTGTTGCACCATATTTTTCTTCCTATGTAATGCCATATTTTTCATCCAAAGTAACTTCTTATTTTGCTACCATATCAATGCCATGTTTGGCTTCATCATTAGTGCCACGTGTTGCATTGTTTTTAATGCCTAGTTTCACGTCTTATTTTTATACCATATCAACACCATGTTTGGCTTCATCATTTACGCCACGTGTTGCATTCTTTATAATGCCTAGTTTCGCATCTCTCATTTTTGGTCACTAATTTTGTCATTTTTAGTAATTTTATATACAGATTTTGGTGATTTTGTTTGGTCACTTATCTCTCAGTGTTTGCTCACTTATCTCTTATTTTTTGGTTACTAATTTAGTTGTTTATAACTGATATTATAATATCATTAGGGCATGGAGGAATCGAACCACCAACCTCCTCCTTGTTGTAAGGCAAGTGCTCTTCCATTCAACTAGCACCCTTTAAGAATTTGGGAACCTAACTTACAGAGTCTTCTATAATGGTATATATCACTAGTACACATGCACATTTTTCCCATAGAAAATTGTTGCTATTGCAACACTTGTGTGTTGCTATAGCGACAAACACGACCCCTATTGTGGCAACAATTTCATCATTGTAGCAACACTTTCCACAATTTGTCTCTATAGCGACACAAAAGACATGAAACATGGGTTGTTTAAAAAATCAAACTGTGTCGCTATATAGTGACACTTCCCCATTGCGATATCAACATTTCCATCATCGCTATAACAACACTTGGTTGTCTCTATAGCGTCGAGGTGTCATTGCTATAGCGAAGAGGTTTCGTCACTATAGCGATGGAGGAACATGTTTAAAATAAGTTTGTACCAACAATGCGACATTGTTGTAGCTATAGCGACTCCCGTTTGTGCAACTCACTGACGGGCTTGCTATACTAGTGACGAAAATTATGTCGCTAGTATAGCAAGCCCATCAGAGAGTTGCACAAATGGCCATTTCTTTAATGATTTTCCATAAGAAGAACCCTTCAAGCTCTCTTCCAGTTGAAATAAATATGATTTAGAATGATTATGCATACTTGGTGAAATATATCAGAAAAATATATGCACATTTTAAAAATAAATTGCAACCTTGCTCTCCATCCCATGAGCCACTTTTATATTATATTTCAAAAACGAGTGATAATTTTTTTGAAGCAACTATTACAGCCCCACATGTAGAAGACATTAGTCATGAAGTATCCATCTCACTCTTCCATGAAGGCAATGGTAATGTAAGCTATAGTTCTTTCCAGATTTTTATTTTGACAATGCAATGGTTGATTTTGAGAGTATTATTTTTGAAGATAGACTCTTGAATGATGATGAGATGTTAGATGTATTTATCTCTTCATGTGAGGAGAATGAAGTAAGCCAAGTGTTTGAAGTTAGTAATGAAAATTGTCAAATTGATAGGCATAGTTTGGGGATGGATTGTTGGAAATTGTTTGGGGATCCCATCTATGAGACTGATGGGGATGATTCTAGGGAGTGAAACGTTGATTTTGTGGCTCTTGGACAACCATTCTTACTAAGTGAACGTGCAGAAATCTCCGATGGTGATTTACAGCCATTTTTGCCAATGTCTGATTCATAAAATTTTCAAATTTCAGAGCATGGAAATGATGATAAAATTGCTGGGATTTTCCAACCATATACACCTTCAGATTTTTTTGGATTTGCATGTGATTTTTAGGTTGAAGATATGTTTAGCTTTTGGAAGATGTATGGAATAGCAAGACATTCAGTTCATATTTTATGACTGTCATTTCCAGCCATCTAATTGTACACAAAAGTCATTTTCCAACTCTAAAATTTCATCTCATACTTCATCATCATGCTTAGTAGAAGATATTTGATTGTTGTAGTAGAGCCTAGAATGAATGTGCTATACTTTCCCGCAATGTCAAGGGAAAAAATCAAGATTAGTATAAATTCTTTCCTGGAAAATCAATTCATGGTTGGAACAGTTCAATTAGAATTTCGAATCTACTCATGTGAATTATCAATTATAGGTATTGTATCATGAATTGGATGAAATTAAAAGAGATTTAGCATGAGGTTTCTACAAATATATTAGTGGTTTCACAAAAGGTATGGCTCTTGTATGGAAGAGATATGTGAGTGGCACTTGCATGTTTTCTCGAATGAAGAAGCAACAGATCCACTATCAACATGTGAGGTAAAAACAACAAACTCAAAGTGTGCATAAGCAGATCTCTCATCCTCACGTTTATCACATAATCCCACTAATAGCGGAAAATCCAAAGCCAACTCCCTGGACTTAACATTAAACTTAGTGAAGTATGTTGTTGAGGAAGTATTAGTGCTATATAGAATCAACAATATCGAAGGCACTAGATAACTAGGCATATATATCCTCTCTTGGGATGAGATATCCATTACTTTATGATGCAAAAGTTTAGACCATCAATTGATTATATCAAGTTTCATTTAAATGACAATGCAATATGCTATGCAATAGATATAACAACCAGATATAACAGATATTGGTTTTAGCAGATATAACAACCACTGCCATAGAGGATTGCACATATTGAAGATCAATCCTAAGCCCACTTTGTACAATATGTAGAGACTACTTATGATAACAAAATTTATTGACTGTGTTTCCTTATAGTAGGACTCACCTGGATGTAGCTATCAGTGAAAAAGACACACAAGAAGGAGTCAGATAGAGGCAACTATCAGTGAAAAGGTGGACCTTAATTTCTTGGTTTTTTGCAAAAATATTAGATGGAAATGTCATTTAATAATATGTAAGGTTTTGTTCTGTTGTAATAATTTAATTATTTGTCGAGGATTGGAAGCAATAAAAAATATGACAGAACATTAAAACTTCATCAAAACTATACATAACCACATCGTATAAGGTGCTTCATAATCCATTTGATTTCAATCTATAATTATTACATTACTTTCAAATGTAGTAATTGTGCTACACCATAATTGCTATAATGCCTAAAATTTATTAAATGGACATACCTACACAACTGACACCAAGGAAATAGAAAATCCTATAAGTGCTAGAGGACTGGACAAATTAACTTTAGGATTTGCAGAATATGCAGAAGGTGAAGCAGATAGAACTTTCAAGACCTGCACAATACAATACATATTCATTATCATAATTCCTTTGAATGTAAGGATACAACCATTGAATTGAAATGACATCAAATCTTGATCTTTCACCAAATGAAGATTGATTGGAAGCTAGAAAGAAAAGAAAAAAATAGGTAAAAGTTCCTCCAGTAAACTCATCAGGTTTTTTGTAGGATTTAAAGAATGAGCAATCACTCGAAAAAGCACAGGATCCTGATAAAAGAAACTAGCATACTAAGCCCTTTTCCAAAATAACATATCCTATAATATTTTTGTTTGAAATCATTAGATAGAAAGCATTAACAAGCCCCAAATGAAGATGATACAGAATAATAAAACTTAGTAACCATTATATTGAAAGTGGGAAGAATATAGGGGGTGGCAGCGCTGAATCCAATCCACTACCTCTTGCAAGTTAGAAATAAAGCCAATCAAAGAATTTCAAATCATCAATTCTAATATGCACAACCATATTAAACAAGAAATATAACTCCTATGGTCGTTTCTCTTATGAACTCTTAGTTTAGGAATATTTGAGAGAATTGTCAAGATCTATGAAATAAGGAATCAGTAAGGCAATTGATTTTGATCTATAATAGTATAAACCAACGCCATGAGACTTTAAATACAAATGCAGTCTCTATGTTTCCATGCAACAACAATTCAACAGATTTAAATCGTGAAACCAAACATCAATAAAGAGCCTTAATGCTTATTTATCCAGATTTAAAAACGAAATAGTGCACACTTATTAAGGTTTAAAATAGAAAAAACCTTCAATGAGTGTACACTTAGTTTAGTGTACTTGATATAGGGTTGATTGTGGACAGCAAAGTAAAATAGCAATAATGCACATTCATTCCAATGATCAATTTAAAAGACTTTTGCTTTTACTATGACTGAAATTATGGTTTTAAAAGCACCATTTCTATGTAGAATTTCCAAAACAACAAAATCGTTGTTCTATATCTCTCCATAATTGTGTCTAGACTCTAAACCAGCATAGATACATCTTAAACCCATATTTATCAAGCACCAAGAGGGATCAAATTTCTTGTGTAATTTTTTTTCTTGATGTGTAAAAAATTTAAGTAAAACAATTACACCTCAATAAAAGATCCAGATTTAAGATGGATCAATGACGGGTATTAGTTTTTTCAGCTTTTTGTTTTGAATTTACTGTTCATCCCTAGTTGAATATTAAAGGAAAATTTACAGCTAAGAGTCTGAGTTTTATAAGGGTTGTGACCTACAGTACGTAATACAGAAATGCATGAATCAGAATCTTATTCTATTTGATATAAATAAGAAGTTTGGACACAATATAGATTAACCTTAGCAACACTATTCTTCATGATCTCAATGGATGCTATCAATGACCTGCATCCAAATAATAGTTGATTCTGCTTGACATTATGTATACAATGGTAGTTTAGTGTAACTAGATTTCATATACGAAGAGATGTCATAAATATCGTGATTATGGTCAGTGTGTACAGAATACCACTTTTATGTAACTAGAAACTACAACACCATTGGTGTATAGTAGAGATACCATTGAGATGTAAATTGAATCCTACTAGTAGGCTTATAGAATTCTGGCAAATTATGTTAACACAATCGGATGATGACGATACGATCAAACAAATTGAAGAATCATATTAGCATGAAAACGGTTTTGTAGGTTTAATTTTACTTGAGACAAACTTAGTATGGGTTCCTCAAGTGGCCACCGGCTGCAACCATACCTATTACACATCTGTTGCAAAAACGTCTTTTTCACAAAGGAAAATGGCTCCACAACCTCTCTCATAATTTAAAAAGGATAAAAGCTTTCTTTCTTACTGCATCTGCTCTTGTAACCACATCCACACCTAGCAACAATCCAATGCTAAAATACATCTGATGATTGTTCTTAATGTTGTTGCAAAACCATCACTTCACAGATCCTATACTAAAACCAAAGAAGTAGCAACTTACAAGGGGGTTTTAACCTTTTCATTCCTCAATCGAAATTTGAAACAAGTAGGATAAATAAGAATGCCACATTTTCCAACCTAAAAGATCATCAATCAATATGAACTTGCCTTTTCTAAGCTCAATGGCCATGCAGGTAATCCGAATATGTTAATATTGTCACAAAGGCTTTCCAAACTGCAATTTCACCATTGAAACTTTGTTGCACTCTTCATGATTTCATAATTCCACTCCACAAGCTTTTCTTCTAGAAGAGAAATATGTATAAGAACAAAATGTTCTCTAATTTATCCTTTTCCATTTACTTAAATCCATACATGAAACATGTCAACATTTCAGACACATTTTCAAAGCACACTGATGCTAACATCTCCAAAGTGATGCCGCAATAACGTTTATAAACACCTTTTTGATATTGATACGAAGAAAAGAGTGCATGATATATCAATGCCAGAAAATTGTCTCCAATAAGATTAGGTTTTATACAACCAACAAACTACTACTCAAAATATGACTGGATTTAAACCAAATTTAAGTAGAAATCTTGGCACATCATCTAAACATATACAAGATAATGCAAATAGTATTAAAACATAATTACTGGTAGGAATTTAATTATTAATGTGTTGGACGTTCAATTCAGGTAATGGTGCATGAGAGTTCTGATATTAATATAAACACAATTTCAAGAACCTTTACTTCTCACAAATTCCATTTCATAATCTTCAAACAATCAAATTCATCCCAAACAATTCTAGCACTGGAAATCATTTTTGTCATTCTAAAACCTGGTTTGCACCCAAAAAGAGCTATGAACTACAGTACTTACCTCGAGATTTTTCTCTACCAAAATAACTTTGGAATCAATTACATCGTCGCACTTCAAGGAAGTAATTTCAATAGTTTGTTACTAGATAGATACAAACATGGGGGTGACTATGTTGGTTGGCACTCTGACAATGAAGTCTTGTATGGTCCGTCTCCTACAATCGCGTCTATTACATTTGGTGCAGAATGTGAATTCTTTATGAGGAAGATAAAAACAAAGACATCAAAAGGGGAGGGCATTCAAGCATTAAACAATGGTGTTAATACCAAAAAAAGATAAAAGGATTAGACACTGTGAATCAGAAGTTCAAGGGACTAGAACAAACCAAATGTTTGATAAATCAACAACTGCCCCAAATGCAAAGAGGGATTTTCAGTCAAACATTGTTAACATATTTGAAAAGTTGAAAACAAACAAGGGAGATGGCCATCCACAAGTCTTTAAAGACCAATACCCCTTTATGCTCAAGCATGGTTCACTTTTTGTAATTAAAGGTTATACCCAAAGGGATTGGGAACATTCAGTTCCCAAACGGATGAAACTACCAGGTTTGAGAATAAATCTTACGTTCAATATGTGCTTGAAAGTTAATTTTTGAATCAAGTTCTAAAAGGGGTTTTCCATGATAGCTAAAATATTTGGAGTAACATTGCTGCACACATATTTAAAATTCTTACATGTAACCCCATTAGATTTGCTGATATTGCATGGTTTTAGCAGCGATGTACATGTTCAGTCCAAAATTTCAGCATGATTATAATCCATCACAAATTACCATGTCAGCCTTTCCTAGATTTTAACCAAAGTGATCTTTAATGGTGTATACAATATCAAAATTAATTTCCACTTGGTCCCATGTTATAGTTCATTGCGATGGTTAAAGAATATGAATCATTATAGAAAGGATAAACTCGTTAAAGTTGTTGCTTGCTTGTTAGTTGGCATTGTACATTCAGAGTGTTCAGAAGCTTCTAAATCTAGTCTACATAGAATCATAGATTAGAAGCTGCTCATTCTTGCCTACATGGCATCAGGACAACTACATGTAAATCAAAAGTAATGTTTTAGGAACTACTTCAAGAGGATGAAAATTCATTTTTGTTTAATTTTTGTCAGCACTCCTGTAAAAGCAGAATGGTGAGCTAATTTAAAGCTTGTTGTGCGGTAGTTACAGAACTTGTATCTAAGATGCATCTATTGAGAGTTGAGACAATTATCATGTAGATCGTTTAGAGAAAAATAAAGAGATGATGATCTTTGAAGTTTAAACATGAATTTGATAATGATTCTTTGAAGCTATGAACTGAAGTACTTACCTTGATATTTTTCCCTCCCAAAATAACTTTGGAATCAATTACATCATCACTCATAATCAAAGTATGATCATTGTCAGTTTTTGAAATAACATAGCTCGTGTGATCAATAACCAAAGCACCCAGGTCCTGAATTGCATCCAACCCCAAATGATACAATCAACATCATATTAATCCAGTCAAAGAATACAAAATATCATAGTAGAAACATAACCATTTTTTCTAAGCCAAGCGAATTTGAACACATAACTACTTAACATCTTGGTCCTCTTTCTTACCTTCCTTGTATAGTATGTTTGGTGGATTTATTAACTGATTCTCAATTTATATAGGTTGATTTTGAGCTTCAAGGGCTGGACCAAAATATTAATGATTAAATTGACGCTACTTCACCTTTGTTAAATCATTGGCCATAGAGAATTTGACAATCGGGCGATCTCTTCCGTGGATATAGGATCCTGGATAACATATGAGGATTCATATTCCTTGCCTGTTCTCGTATAAGGGATATAGAATCTCCCTCTGAGGAGGATCATATGGGCGTTTGGGGTTGTATTGTTGAAGCCTTGGTATCCCTCTCTAGGTATTGAACATCATTACAAATTGCATCAGGATCATATTATCTCCCGGTTGGGTGGGCAATTTCAAATTGTATCTTTTCCACTTAGGTTCAAGCAAGTCACTTTTTCTTTATTCTACGCCACCTAATTCACTACACCTCTACCATCCTAGATCTTCTACTACCTTTTCAATTTTTTGGTTTTAAAGTTCCTCTTCGACCCCGATTAGACCCCACCCATCTCTAGCTTGAGCGGCATTAATGAATACTTCATAGAAAAGATAAAAAGGTAGCACAGGTAAGAACATTATCTAAAGGATTTGTCTCTAGAATTATTGTCTGATAGCCCATCATTGCCAACCAGGAATAGGAGATCATATCCAGTCTGAGCCATATTTCCTGTGATTTCCTTCGGTGGAAATATAGAGTCGGTGCATAAGTAGTGAAGTGAATGAAAGAGTGGAAGCTGAATTGATGTTCAGTGAAAGAGTTGAAGATGTTTGTTGAGTGAATCACATCTCTGTAAACTAGTAGATCAGCCCTAGCTCATGCTGTCTGAGGAATATATGAGAAGAGGTGGCTACAGGAAAGCCAACAGTTAAAGCACTTTCTTTCTATTACTAACAAGCAAGAAACCATGGGAAATGAAATAGGAATGTCACATATTAATCCAGTTGAAGAATACAAAGGATCACAGTAGAAAAAGAACAATTTTTTCCAAGCCAATCTAATTTGAACACAAAACTACTTATTTACAAACACCACTACTAAGAATTAATCAAACCCACTAAATTCTTGTTTTATTATTTTTAAACAATCCTCTGTTAACAAAGTGAGCTCTACCTTCCACATAGATGCCATGTCTGAAGTGCATCTATTCAAAGCCACAAATATTTTGTTCTAAATTCACTACTATGAATTATCCAAACCAACTTAAATAATGTTTATAATGACAAAATCATTGACTCAATTCATCAAAATCAACCCCACATTCAATAGCGATATAACAAATGAGATCATAGGTGGTCATGTCAGCAGCAAGAATCAAATCATGGCCAGAATCAACAAAGTCCAAAATTGCAAACAAGTCCAAAGAGACCCTGAGATCTGCATATGCATGCAATTAAAATATAACCCTAAGAATATATAACCTAAACCCTAGACAAGAATTATTGAATGATTAAAGGGTGAATAGCATAACTTATGTCAATAGAGGGGACGAAGAGAGTGAGTACATTGTAGAAGTACTGGCCATAATATACAGGGCGAAGAGAATGATTCCATTGTACAAGTACTGGTCGTATCTCTATAGTGCAATCTTGGGATCATGGGCAAGTTTAAAGTCTAGATCAAAACCACGATCTATGAGTGTTTTGAAGAAAATTGAATGAGATGACTTGATAGCTAGGTCATCCACGAACACGAGAATGTGCCGATCCATTGGATTCTCAGGAGAAAACCTAAGTGAAAAAATAGGTAACATAAATAATACTGATAATGTAATCAACCTGATGCTCACAACCATTATTACAGAAAACATGGTTTTCACAGGGTTTCTCCCTCGCTCTTCACTTCTGTGTGTGAATGGTGATAAGTGATCAAATTTGAAGGGTGGGTCTTAATTTTAATTAGAAGGTTATTTATTCTTTTAGCTTTTTATCTTTTAAAATTAAAGGGTATTTATTCTTTTAGCTTTTTATCTTTTTAAATATAAAAGGGAAATATAAATAATTGTAAATTAACTAAACTTTTTCTATAAAAAAATGCCAAAAAACAAATTTTGGTTTTTCAAATTTTTACAATTTTAAACAATTAAGAATCTCTTAATATTTATATGAAAAAATGATATATTTTCAATAAAACTCATTTTGAACACATTAAGTTGTCATATGTATATCATTAATTTTACAGTTCAATAATATAACAATTATTTTATTGTAGTTTTTCTAGTTGGAGCACACTTCATTATACAAATCAACTACTTAGACTATGCGATAACCATATTGGGGCATCCGCCTACAATCCAAGCTAAAGATATGTAAGAATGCTAAGGATTGGGCACCCAAGAAAAAATAATACACAACTTAGAAAACATTAAAAAAAACAATTCTACATGCCAAGCAAGTTAGGAAAGCTAGTATAACCGGGGTCGGGGCATCAATTTCTTTTGTTCAACACTTATCATGAAAGCATACATTTATAGGATGGAGGGGCAATGGAATCAATCCTAAGTCAATTGAACCCTTGCAACTCACTACATGTCTGATTCTCAACAATCCGTCTTTTAAATTGAACCAAAATACCAAAATAAGTTTATTAATGGCTAGATTTGAGAAAGTTCTAGGTGTGAGTAATTAAGGGCTCGGGACTCTAAAATTTGTTGTGTTTTGTACGAGTGCACAATTTACTGAATCGACAAAAACAAGTAGGGATTTAATTTATTTAATGAAAATAATTAATGTGTATAACCTCTTTGTCGAAACCATTTTCCATGCTGATGGAGGCCACTACCCTCTTTATTGTCTTACCAAAAGAGATGATAATGAGGAAGAAGACCTAAAATTATGGACTTCAACTTCAAATAATGCCTTGCAATCACATTGGTAAGGAGTGATAAGAATATCAAAACAATCCAACGTGTCAAATCTCAGTTGATATTGTTAATTAAAGACTTATATGGTAAATTTTAAGACTTACTTATAGTTGTCTCTTACTCTTTGTGTCTTGACACATTTAATATTTTATTCTTTGCGTCTTGACCCAATTCATATTATAATGTGAGGATGTGCATGCATAATAATATTAAGTTATGACTATGAGATGAGGAATTAAAGAGAAGAGGATGTAAAGACAAACACTTTTTATATGTATTTTGGTGGTGCTAAGGACAAATGTTGTGAGAAACCACAAATGTTAGGAAGGACGGAGGGAGATTACATCATGATCATGCAACCCATCAAATTGAAGACTATTCTTGAGCCAACAATTATTTTTTTAATTTTATTAATAACCATTGTTTCTCCATATTGTGTTCCTAGTGACACCTCTCTATAGCAATGCATAAATTGACCTCTGCACAGTTTGTGATCCTAACTACATGCGATTATTTGTATTTTCATGACATCGAGTGTGGTCTATAGTTGTCGTGAGTCTATGATATTCATGCAATAAATGAAGTCTTGTAGAGGAGGACTTATCAAACCGGCCTTTTGAATTAGATTTTGATTAAAAAAGAGTGTACATTGGTAGCGAGGTTCACATAGGTAGTAGGCACAAAGTTTTGACCTAGTTTCAGGTGTAATAGTAGACTAGTAGTTGTTATAACTGTAGTTGTTGACACATTGCCACACTTTAGATTGAATCCCCAAGTGCCTCGGGAGTTAGACTCACATCTTGATGGCTAGTGCCTCGTAGTCATCAATGATTATTGGCCATCTTACACAACTAAGCTAAGCAGTGAGTGCATGACATGAATGAGTGAGTGATTATAATTTATCATATTTTCAATATTTTGAATGATGAGTTGAACTTTATAGCATAGGAATTTCAACATCTTGAAAAATTTATATGGATGGGTAGTTTCAAATGTTGTCCTTTTGAAATGTTGATATAAATTATGCCCTTCTTAATTTGAAGGGTAAAATTCAAAACTTAAATCCTTTTTGAGGGGGAATTTTAACTTTACACTTCTGGGAAGAGCTAGAACCCTTTGGAAGGGCTAGGAAGGGTTCAATTTTGAACGTTGATGGTGATGGCTTTATCATGGAAGGTCTATGCTGACTTGAAAATATACATGTATATAAGGTTGACCATTGAATTTTTAAGATGGAGAGCTTTTAAATATTTTTCCCAATTTGTAAAATAATCAGGCTTGCGTGGGTTGTGGTTAATGACTATATCTTGCTTGGGTAGGTTGTGGTTTATGAATATATCTTGGCTTTGGGGGGGGTTTTAAACTAATTGGGTATGGGATTCTTGTCAAATAAATATGGAGGTTTGAGGTTTCATAAGTTAATTTTATATTTGTTGAGCTATGGTTTATGACTATATCTTGGTTTTGGAAGAATTTTTAAACTAAGTGGGTATGGAATTTTTGTCAAATAAATATGGAGGTTTGAGGTTTCATAAGTTAATTTTATATTTGTTGAGCTATGATTTTCAAATAATTTTACAATTTTTAAATGAGATATACTATAATCTTTATGTGGATCAAGGTATACACATAGGAAATGGATTTTACTAGTATACTACTTCATAGATAGTGGACCATACAAACCTTTGGTTCACCCTTGAACTAAAGCATATTTAAATTGTAATGGTTTTGTATCATGTTTATTTATGCTAATTGTCTTTATATTATTGTTTTCTCTACTTGGGATGGCTCTTCTTTTCCATTTATCTTCCTATGTCCTTCTAACAGTGTCTTCCCATGCTCTCTCATATAGGGTTGCTTATCTTCTTCTCTTGCAGGGGATCATTGAATTCTTCTGCAAACTCCCTGTGTTTCTCCTATGGGTTTCACCCAAACATCACTTGCATGGATCCCTTTAGCATCATCAAATACACAAGGGACACCAAAATTATGTAAGTTTAAGAATTATTATATGTTTTTTCAATAATTAATCTAAAATTTCTGCCATATTATGTTAAAAACAAAATAGAAAAAGAAACCGTAAAAAATAGAAAACCTCTGACATTTAGACTATTTCTAAAAAATTTAGCAACTTTTCCCATAAATGATGATATTTATTATTTTATTTTTATAAAGATATATGTTTTTTTAAATTTTATGTCTGAACAATCTCATTATAATTTTTTTTTTCTCTCGAGTCTGATGCTCTTGAGCCCATGAGACACCTCCTTAGTTTAGGTTTGCACGTTTCAAGCATTCATGGTCACCGGAGGGGGTGCTTCTTCCCCTCCCCCTGAGCTTGCTTCTTTCAAGATCCTAGTAGAAGCATGCAATAAAAGGAAGATCAACCTGAATCAACAAAAAAATGTTAGGAAATTAAACAGCATACCCTTGGTCAACCTTCCTGCTGAATGCGTTTGTCGGACAACAATGAACATCGCAGATCAGAGCCTTATTGGTCACTTTACTGGCCTCTGGGCCCTCCTCCATGAGTTCAAAATCCTACTTAGCTAAGAGAAACAACAACATACATGAGGGGGTTGTCCAAAACAACCTTGTAGGGTGACATTTTGATAGCACCATGATAGGTGGTATTGTACTACCATTCTGCAAGGGGGGTGTAGCAGGATGGGGGAACTACTAAACCCAATGGATAATAATATTTTTATGGTAAACACCTCACAGCCTCTATTACTTGTTATTAACTCTAATGTCTCAAGTTTTGGAGTATCCAGAAGTATTATTGGCATGTATCATCATTTTGGACATCAACGTTGTCATCATCATCATCATCATCGATTACATATGGTAGATCAACATCATCTTGATCATCATCCTCATTATCATCATCGTCGTCATCATTAATTACATCATCAACAAAATCATCATCATCAATGTCATTATGGTCACACCTATGCCATTAGTGTTCTTAATCACTCATCGACATTAGGATTCATGTCATGTAATTGTTATTTATATGTCGTTATAGCCATTTCAATGATAATAAGGTTGTTTAAATGTCGTTACAGACATTTAGGTGCCATTAGAATCAATTAGGATCCAAAAGTGATACCACATGCATAATGATCATTGACATCCACATTCACATCGTCATCATCACCATACAATAAATCAACATCATTGTCATCGTCATAGTCATCATCATTGTCATCATCAATATAATTGCGATAATAATGAGCAAGTAGCCATACTACCTCAAAATAATGGATGATATAGTCTTATACTTATCAAATCATATCCATACGCTCCATCATAATTATCATAATGCATCATCCTCATCTTGTTAGGGCCAATCATATTCCATTAGGGTCTATCAAATGTTGTTGGTGACACTAAAATGACATTAGAGCAATTTAGGTGACATTAAGCTAATTTACCCCTCATTAGGATTAATCAAGATCCAAAAGTGCCATGATTACGATCATTTAGGTTCCACTATGATAAACCAATATCCAAAAATACCATCACATGAATCATGATCATTGGCATTGGCATTGATATATATGACGTTATGTTGGAGGTTTTTCGAACATAATTCTTAGCTCTAAACCTAGTGCAATTCCTAGCGAGGTTCCTTTCAAAATTTATGGCATTATTCCAAGCACTATATCTGGACCTATACCTGGAACTATGTCGGATGTTTTCTAGGCACAATTCCTAGCTCTATATTTGATGCTATGTTGAATTTTTTTCCTACCGAAATTTATGGCGCAATTTATGTCGCTAACCCTGGATTAATATATGGTGCTATGCTATTCAGGACTTTTTTTGGAGGCTATTCTTGGCGTTATATGGGATGCTTTTTTGGATGCTAATTGGGATGCTAATTGGGATTCTAATTGGGATGCTAATTGGGAAGTTAATTGGGATGCTAATTAGGATAAAAAATAGCACCAACTTTTCAAAAGGGACGTTAATTTGGATGCTAATTGGGGTGCTAATTGGAACGCTAATTAGGATTCTAATGGGGATGCTAATTGGGGCGCTAATTGGGACGTTAATTGGGATGCTAATTATAGTCCAAAATAACCTCAACTTTAAACAAGGGATGCTAATTGGGATGCTGATTGGGATGCTAATTGGGATGCTAATAAGGATGGGAATTGGGATGCTAATTAGCATCCAAAATAGTGCCAACTTTTAAAAAGAGACGCAAATAATGCCATTAAAAGCGCCATCCCATGGAAAAGCATCCACTTTGTCCAAAACATGATGAAAAATACACTAAAAGTGATAATGGATGTTAAAAGGGAAGCTAAAAGAGACGCTAATCATAGGATTTTGTTGTGGTGAAGGAGGGTATTAAGGCATCCACCGTCAACCAACATGAGGTACTCAACAATGCTATATAATGAGGAAGGACTCGAACAAGATGTGCACAAACCAGTAATCAGACCGGGAATGGCCGACATGCAAAGTCAATACAATTGAGGAATGGCTGACTTAGGTTTCAAATTCCTTTGAACAAGAGCATAAAGGTGAATGGTGACTGAATGCAGGTAGCATAGACTCAATATACAAAACTAGGACATCTCTGCAACACAAGAGGTATCAACAGAGGCTCCATAGAGACTGGAATCTTAACCAGTCGGTGGAGGTAAACTCAGAAAAATGAGTACAGTTCCTAAAGTCAAACTACTAACCCAACAAATGGATGTGATATACAATGCTTTGTTCGAAGGCAACATGCCTTGACTATTTCCAAAGATAACATATTTTCTTGCCCAGCTTTTTGGTTTTTGATTTTTTTTTTGTGGACTTTTTCAGATATTTTGAAAATCTTGGAAAATAATAAAAGTGCTTTATAGTTACAAATCTAGGAGGAGACAAGTATCAAGGGGAAAAAAAACTAGTTCCAAGAAACAGAACATACCTATGCTCAATGCAAGGAAACATGTGCAGGAAAACGACACTTGAGGGAAAGTCCCCTCGTGGTGAAAAAATGGGAATCAAGCTGCAAAAGGTATATAAAAAGGCTCTACTCGGCTGGAAATGAGACAAGCTCGGGTTATATGGATGAATATCAAAGTCAGGGAAGCCGTCATAAGGCTCAATAAGGTAATAAAAACTCATGATAATGCAATTAAAAATTGACATATACAAGGGAGTCCCAGGGAAATGGACAGCATAAAGGTCAAGAGGAGTATGAAGCTCTTGCTCAAAGTCATGGAGGTACTCTACAAAGGACTCCCACACCCTAAATAAGAAATGTCGGCATGGGAACCAAATGAAAAACAGGATCTAACTAGGGTACCCATGTATGGTAAAGCTCTACCATTCACAACATGTCACGTCTAAAAGTAGCAAGAAGTTTCCGTGACAAGATGGAATGGGTTCGTACTAAGGTTAAAATGAAACGGTCATAAGGTTATGCAAAATGCAAACAGATGTGAAACCTAACCTATATGCCAGTTTAGGCATAATACCTACAGTAGGAATGAACAGAAAAAAGCCACAGTCAAACTGCACTCAAAAAGGATTCCTACAACATCAAATTAGTTAAAACAGTCCAAAACGGTCAAAAATTATGGAAAGTGGGTAAAAATTTCAAAATTTTTCTATAAATAGTAAAATATTTCAAAATTTTCATACCATTTGAATTTTTTACCCAACATAGTGTATTTGAGCTCAAAAATTCAGAAGCAAATTCCGGGAGCATCGTCCAGTGGAATCTCTCCCCGTTTGATCCAGGTAGATTCTCATGCCCTCCTCTTTCATTTTGATGCAATTTTTTTCAAATTTCATGGTCTATTTTATTTTTTGAGCCATCCATACTTGTGCATTTTGGCCCACTTGGAAATCAGGCCTTTTTCCACGTATAGGGCTCACCATACGCAGAAAATGCACCAAAAGCTGCATACATACGCGGCTATTTTGAGAACAGACACATACAAGGCCGCAAATAAGGTTTTAAAGGGAAAATACTGATCAAACAACTTGGTTTTTGTGCAACATGCTGCTAGAGTGGAGAGAAAGAGAGTGTAACGTCCCCAACCCTCCGACCAGGCAAGAGGACGCTACTAAACACTAAACATCCGGGCATCTAGCCCCATGAACATTATCATACCTATAATGATAAGGCAAGCTACTTAAAACATAAAACATACTACGATGCATAATTGTTCATATACATAGAGGAAGCAAAACAACATTCATTCATATACGATTCAGCATTCAACATGTCCATCATCATAATTCATTAACAATAAATATGATTGCAAAACAAATTAGTCAAGAATACTTATCTTATGAGAACTGTCCCGCAATCAGCTACGTCGATGCAACATTCCACCCAACCATAGGCCAGCGTGCTCCTTAATCCCTCAGCAACGCTGCCACCCCCAAGTCGAGCATGACTCCCCAAGGAATAAGGAACTAGCAGGCTTACACATAGCCAAGGATGACAACACCATAAGGAAAAACACAGTTCAGCCAAGCCAACACACTTGGGTTTATCAAGCGAACAACGGATCTGCCAAGCCAACAAAGTTGGGTTTATCAGGCCATCTAGGAGCTGGGAAAGGATAAATGCTAAGCTGTTGATCTCCTTGAAGAGCTAAGGACACCTACACCAGAACCAACCTAGCTTCTAGGACACACACACACACCCAACACAAGGAAATCAGTCCTTTATATGTAACGTAGTCCCTCAGACCCTAATCTCGCTTCCAGTGCTATTCAGGGGTTGTGGAGAAGAAACCCATCCCACTAGCTTTGTCTGTGTGGTTCCCAATTGCACCAAGTTTATCAACCACATCAGACCCTCATTCACCGCTCCAATGCAATCCGAGGAAAAAACCATTGCATGCATGCAACAACCTAGCTATTAAAGCTTGAACAGGGGAAGAACAACTCTCTGAATTGTTCTTGGCCCGATCGTGGCCAAAGCAATTCCTTAGAAACCTATAGTAGCCCAAAACACAAAGGAAACTCAGCCAACAAAATGTGGATGAAACAACGGTTCTCCTCAACAATGGAGCCACGGCATATTTACATAGCCGGCAATGAAGAGGGAAAACATAGACTCTCTCCGTGGACAAGAGGGAAACTTATCCCAAAGGAAACTACAACCACGGTTAATGGTCATGGATGGGAAAATACATAGTCTGATAATACAACAGGAACCTCCATGCTCTGCATTGGCCGGAGGAAGAAAATTTCACAGACTAGCAATCCCCCGAGAAAAGGGAGAATGAATCCCCAAACAAGAAATTGCACCCCTTCTTAACTCAACTCTGCATGAGGAAGACCATCCGAACCCCCTGTGTGTGAGAAGGTGAACAGAAAAAACATCCCTGTGTGAGAGTGAACCCCCCCCAACTGACCAGAGAGTGCAGTCATGGTGAGAATGGGATCGTGGGCATAGTGGTTTTCTTGCCAGTGTGAGGGTCATCCTGGTGGAGTGTGCATGTGGGCAAGGACTGGAATTCCTACCACACTCCACTACCAATAATAACTGCCTCAGCGAACAACAGAAAATTTAAGGTGGTAGTTGGATAAGACAAGGGAAGGTGAGAAAATTAAAAAGGGTGGAGACACATGGCTTTTCCCGTCATAGGTTCAAGGTTTAACATTCCCCCTCCTTATCCTTATAAAATCATGCCCATTTTCAATTTGGTTGTAGTGAACATAGCTGGTTGGGGTTATTTAATTAAAATGCATAGTTACATGATGCCACAATGTTAATATGCATCGTATATCCTGATATAGTATCATCAATCATTCCAATCGCTGAACATAACAAAACCAAATCGATGGTGGGGATTTTTCCTTTAGCTCCACACCATGATCAATTACAATATATATATATATCATGTATATTTACTGCATCAGGGTCAAAACCGAGGATGTTACAGAGAGCATGATGATGTTGAGGAAGCTATTCAAGGTAATCTCATGGCCCAACAGGCATTACGGGCATGTGGCTTGTACAAGTTTTGGTGTCTTGGCAGCCTAAGGGTCAAACCAAGACTACTCCAATTACTGGTGGACTATTGAGATCCAGAATCTCAGACATTTCAGACAGATGGGATGTCACTCAGCATTGAGGTTGAGGACATATATTTTATCACTGGTTTGTCCCAACGAGGAGAGATGGTGAACCTCCTATCTCGTGGGCCAATAGGCGAGCTGACCATAGATGAGTACATAGCTCTATACTGATTTTTGGAGATGAAAAAGGTTGGGAGTCAAATCCTGACAAACTCTATTCAGATTCTAGGGCTAAAGGCCATACTTTTGGCACTAGGCAAGATTGCAGGGTTGGATTCACTCCACTAGGCCTCACTGCCAATGATGTTCTATGCGGTAGAGTGCATGTGACCTATAGTGTATGACTGGAGTACAACATTGTTGAGCAACATGAAACAGTAGCTCAGTGACTGCAAGATGGGCAGGGTGCAAAAATTTGGGTTCGGCAGTATACTGAGCACGTTTTTCTTTGAGCAAGTGCCAAGGCTAAGCCCTATGGTAGACATTGCTCCACATGGAGTCTGAGATCCAACCCAGTGACACTGGGAGAATATCATGCACAAACTGGGTGGAGGTAGGGTGGCTAACCCCTACCCAGTAGATTTTTTTCCATGGTGGTGGAGACAGATCGTCACCATAGACGACTATCCCCATGCAGGGATAGACTTCTGCAGAGATCCGGATATGCGCTACCACCAGGAGCATCTTATGATGACATAGGCAAAGATTCCCAAACCCACTTTTTAAGTTTTGAATTATTTAATTTTTTTTGTTTTTTGATATATTGACTCAAAAGACATATTTTTGGTGTGACGACACATAGTGACAATCTATCATGTATATGCAGATGTAGGACCACAATGGCCATAAGGCTTCCCTCTTCATCGACGGAGGGGAAGAGGAGATGATATCATGGGTGTGGATGTAGAGTGGACGCTCCAAAGCATCAACATGAACTTTGTTCGTTTGACACACAAGGTACCCATGGAGCAAGTCAAGGACTTGCCTAAGGCCATGCAACGCCAGGTGGTTGGTGTACCACGAGCATGGGTTCGACTATTTCTATGGCTAGCTAGATTCATAGTGCTCTATCACAATCAGAACCCCCCTCCTCTTGAGGATTAGAGACCTGAGTGTATTCATTTTTGTATGACCATGTATTATGTGTTGGTGGCTCAGAAGCCCCAATTTTGTATATGACACTTATGTATTATGACGTCACTTTTTGGATGTTAATGAATTTTTTTTATGATGATCAATTTTATTTATATTTACATGTGTGTAAAATGTATGCTTGTGATATGCTTATGGTCTATGAAACAAATGCCAATCTAACACACAGTTAGCATATGAGTTAGTAACTTGATTAAAAATTCTTGGAACATGAATGTATGTTATATTCTCAGATTGTCGTTCTAGCAATATAACATGTAAGAATATTTGTAATAATGTCAGATCCCTAATGCGATATAAGCTATTAAGCTGTGAAACCACTAACTACAAATCAAGATGTACCTCAAGAGAATGAACACCATGTGAACTGGCATCACACAATAACTCAATGACGGCACTATATTCAGGAACATTGCTTGAAGAGGGCCATAAACATACACCTCCTGAAGACAATACTTGACTCGTAGGAGTATAAATCACCCAAGTAGCTGAAGCTGAGTGTTGAGTGCGGCGGCTAGCACCATCAGCAAATCCTATGTAAATGGAAGACTCCACTGACATATTCCATAAGAAACAAAATCTAATCAACAAACCCAACCACCATAAGAAACCTAACCATGCAATGAAAAACTATACAATAATATACAACAATCATCCTTGGTTGAAGATCATGCATAGTATTTTTTGAGATAGATCCCATTTCTAGGCTCCGCCAAGGCTGTCCCTTCATAATGAAGCAACCCATAGATGCCTTTCTCTGAGACTCGTTTAACCACGTAAGGACCATGCCACATGGGATTAAATTTCCTCGCCCCCAGGGGTTCCTTAGCTTGATCCCACAAAAGGACCAAGTCACCTTCATTAAACCTCCTTGGATGGACAAAATTATCATATTGGACCTTGACACAATTCTTGTTAACCTCTAAAGCCACTAAGCATCTCGGCGGTGCTCATCAAGCTACTCTAAGTGGACCAAATGCCCTTCCAATGCGCAAGTGTCAGGTAAAAGCTCTATAGCTAGCTTCAGAGAAGGGATTTCACATTCAACCTGTAAAACTGACTCCACCCCATGAATAAGTTGATATGGAGAGAAACCATTGGTAGTCTTAACCACGGTTCTATAGGCCCACGAAGAAGGATACACCATAATATGCCAATTAGTCTTGCTTTGTGTGATGATTCGTTAGAGAATAGACTTAAGTGATTTGTTCAATGCTTGAACTTGTCCATTCACCTAAGGGTAATAAGAATATGAATGCTCTTGCTTATACCCTAACTTGGAATCCAACTCTTCCATCATTTTATTCTGAAAGTTCCTACCATGGTTAGTGACAAGCTCTTTCAGAATGCCAAAGTGGGTGATAATCTGGTTGAAAACAAAATGCACGGATGTATCACCATTACATTTAACTGTGGGAATAATCTCTTCCCATTTCATGAAGTAATCGACAACCACAATAATGTGATGATTCCCCCTAGCTAAAGTTGGGTTGCAATCCATAAATTCAAGCCCTCACTTGGTGAAGGGACCGGTGGTGACAAAAGGATGTAACAGGGATGGACGCAAGAACATATTGCATGCAAACACCTGGCAAGGGTGGCACTTCTTGACTGCATTAACACAATATTTGAAGATGGATGGCCAAAAATATCCTTCTCAACATTTTTTGGGCTGTAGAAATCCCAGATAAATGACCACCACATGCCCCTATGTGGAAATCATTCAGCACAACCTCAACCTCATCATGGGTTAAACAATGATGCAAAATGGAATCTACCCCATGGGTACAAAGTGTTATCCACTATAAGGTAGTTCTTAGGTACATGACATAATCGTTGTCGCTCATCTGGTGAAAGGTGAGTAGGGACCTTCAATGTTTGCAAATATACAATGATATCCCCGTACCAAGGGTCCAAAGTTGAGATAAGGAAAATATGCCCATCGACAAACGTATCCTCATAAACCTCCTCCTCCTCCAAACTTGGAAAATCGGATATAAGCTCCACAAAGATCAGTGATTTCTTTGATTTTTACGAAATGAATTTGATATCAAACTCTTGCAAAATGACAATCCATTTATTGTATTTTCCCCCAATCATCCTTCTAGTGAGGACGAATTCAAATGGATTTATATGATATACGACCAAGGTTTGGCGAAGGAGAATGTAATGTCTCAAACATTGAACCGCATGAATGGTGGCTAAGGCAAGCTTCTCCACATGGGAATAAAAAAGTTCTGCATCTATAAGGTTTCAACTCAAATAATATATGACATGCTCATGGAGCTCCTCATCCTACTGAACCAAAACCATACCAACCGTCTCCATAGACGTGGCCACATAAATCAAGAAATCAGGGCTATAGTCGGGTGGACTAAGCACGGGGGTCATTTCTAAGGCTTTCTTAAGAGCATCAAAGGACTCTTGGGCTCGCTCATCCCCGTAAAAAAGGGTGTCCTTGTTCAAAAGACACATAAATCCTTTACTCAAATTGGAAAAATTAACTACGAATCTCCGCAAGAAGTTCGACATGCCTTGCAAACACTGAAGGTGTATAATATTACACGGGGGAGACAATTGAAATATTGGCTCAACCTTTAACGGATCGACTCTTATACCCTCCTTGGGTACGATGAATCCTAGCAAGCGACCTACAGTCATGCAAAAGATGCACTTATGATGATTTAAATGAAATTGGTAATGACGGCATCTTTCGAACACTAATCTCAAATGATATGGATGATGCACTCTCAAATGAGAGTGAGCAGCGAGATCATCCAAATATACTTCGATAATATTTTTAATATCGTGAAATATTAAGGTCATGGCCCACTGAAATGTGGCTCCGACATTTTTAAGGCCGAAGGGCATCTTCCGATATGCAAAAGTAGCCCAAGGACAAAAAAAATGCAGTCTTATGTTGATCCTCAGGCTTAATCTGAACCTGATTATATTCGAAAAAACCATCATAAAGGAAAATACCTCACTCCTCGCACACTCATCCAAAATCTGATCAATAAATGGTGTGGGGAAATTATCCTTAGGACAGGCACGATTTAAGTCACATAAATCAGTGCATATACGGATAACTACCTGCTTCTTATCCACTAGAAAAGGAATTTGAAACCCTCTCCGTCAACGGAATGATATAGATAAAACCAACTTTCAATAGTTTCTCTATCTCAGCCTTAATGGCGGGTGATTTTCTAGGATTCACTACACACAAACATTGTCAAACCAGTTTTGCATGCAGATACGTTTTGATCTCATGTTCGACAATACGAGGGTCTATACTCGACATTTCTTCGTATGACCAAGAGAAAATGTCACAAAACTCTTTAAACAACTCGGTATACTTTTGCTGGCTGGATTTTATGAACTAGGCCAACTACGGAGAATCAACCCATACAAGGTGCTTAAAACAGCCCCCGGTATGTTTGGTATGGCTAACACTGACAGGAAAAGGCCCCGCTGCCTCTAGGTTTTAATTCTCTTGAGGAGAGTTATCTAAACTTAAACATAGAAAAATATATTTTAAACTACTTTATGTTATTGAATTATAATTAATGCAATTAAAACTATTAAAAGTAAATGTAAATAATAATCTATAAATGAAATTAAGCTATTAATAAAATTACATCTATTTTATTTATCTGCGAACTAAAAGAATTTCCTATGAATGACTACTGAATGAAGTTTAACTATTATGTCTACTTTATGTGTTGCTCTCTTAAGGAGAGTCTCAATTCTGGTTTTGTTTTGAAATAAGAGTTTATCCAATAATTTAAACAACTAACTTAATATTCCTAATTCAACTCGTGCTAAAATTAGCTAATAAATGTAAACTAAAATAAATCTAATTGCAAGTTAACTAGGTGGAAACACACAGATTTAGCAGCTACTAAATCTCACGGGATTAATTGCTGCTAAACTGTAGCTTTCAACATGAAATACAACTAAAATATAACTTGAAAACTAAATATACCTAATCTATTTTCTAAACTATCTTGCATAGGAGCGTGATTAATTTATATAAATCTAACGTATGAGAAGTATGATTTGATTACAGTATTATAAAATATAATGTAATTCTTTAACCACATCAACCTTTCAAAAACCAAGTAATTAACAAAGTAACTACTGATCTATTTCAAATTGCTCATTACATCAGACTTGAGACTATTCCATACAATCAAATACAATAAAATTAGACACTCTATAAAGATAAACATAAAAAATTTTAAATGCCAGAATGAAAAATAGAAACTGTATTTGAATTTTATTCAAATGAGTGAGGAAGAACAATAAAATGCAATCTTACTAAAACAGTTTGAATAAGTCTTGGAATTATAGTGATAGAAATCCCTGGTTATAAAAATATCTGAATGAAAATTACAGATCTCCTTACATGTCCAGAAATCACTTCAGGCAGAATCTCTCTCTCCCTACTCTCACAAACACATCAGAACAAAGAGAAAAATAGAGCACAGAAAGGTAACTTTTCATCATTGCTGTCGAGAGCTCCCCCTCTCCTCTTTGCAGTCCAATTTCTTTTATAAGCCATCAAAAATCTCAACCGTTCACTGGAAATGTTGAATCAATCCTTCAAATCAGCAGTGTTATGCTTCATTGATACTGCTGGCATTTACTAAAAAATTTCACCAGAAAATATCATTTGGTTTTGATGAGCCCATGATCTTCAACTCTAGAATCTTAACTCAAAGCTTGCAATTTAAAATTGAAATTAAATTATAAAAATGAAATATAGCTTGAAATCAAAAGCAGTGAACTCGTTAAGAAAATTGCAATGAAAGGTTTAAGAATTCTTCCCTTTTTTAAACTTGATAAATTGACCGTATGTTCTCCTCATGGGATTATTTCTCAATCTATGTGGTAATTACCTCAGGTATTTGTGCGATTTAATATGGACTTATCCTCATCAAATATGAAACAAACTTAGCAACATGGCATTTCTATTTGATCTCGTAATAACCATTAACTCCGATCAAGCAATAGCGATCAAGCTATCTTTTTTAATATTTTGCGCTTTCAATGCCGATTGTTGGAGAATGTCATAACTAAATTCTGATGAAATGGAAAAAAATCACCCAACAATATGATCTCACTATTTAATTGGAACTAGCACCTGTGAACTGTGTTATCATATTTTTAACAGATCTGGCACTCGTAGTAAATAAGGGTCTCGAATCTTTCCATAGGAATAGCATTCTCTGAACCAATATCTCACCAAATTAATAGTGTGTAGATGTGGTAGAGTTTAAGAGGCAATCTCTCTCACAATGACAATCATTTGCCAATTGTAATATCTTTTAACATTTATGAACTTCTCCTCTCAAAATCTTATAATATTATAACATGGTGATTAAGTGAATTGGCGTTTTTCGTGGAGTGATTAAGCAAGCTTGTGGCAGATTTTTGGCACCCTGAAAGTAAAACTCTACTTCATGCGAGCTACAGGATTTGGAACTACCATTCCCTTTCTTCGCACTCCGTGTTCTTTACCACAGTTCAATAAATATCATGGTAAGATGGCGTGAATACTCCTTCTATAAATGGCACTTAAGACATGTTCATTCATGGCAAGTTCAGAGTCATGGAGTTGGAAATCCTTTTATTTATGTGATTTAATGATCACTTAAAAAAAACTTCCACGGAAACTAAGTTATTTTAACGTGGATTTCATCTACATGAAGCAACTTAATCTATGGTGATTTATAATAATAATTTGATATTAATTGCACAACTGTGGAAATCTAAATCACCAAAAATATCCTTTAAATACCGGTGTATAAGTCTCTCCTCTTTTTTAATATAAATATATTATGCTATGTCTCCATCTCTAGATGAGGTAAAAATACCTGCAAAAGAGAACGTGACTATTAATTAAAAGAAACCATATTTTTGGAGAATAAAATATGATCATAAGATTCCCTTTCAAATTTTATGCTCGTAAACAATAGATTGATCCTTTAACTTCATTTTCAATGAACCTGCAATTTTGATTGGTACATAGATTTAAAACAAAACAAAAAAATCTTCTTAATTCAAATGGTTTGAGGCGAATTCCAAGTATTGTAATTCCATTATTCACCAACCCTAAAAGATAAAAAGAAAAAAAAACTACAAAATAACATGATGTAAGTTGAAATGTCTTCAAGTAAATGTAAATTTTATTTTCTATTTTGAATGAAGGGTGTAAAACATATATTCCATTCTCTATAAATGATCACCTGGTGCCAAGTTGCAATCTCACTTATTTTGTGAAACAAATTATGACCTCTCTTTTACCCAATCATTTCACCATTTTTAATTTCAATATAATTATTTTAAAGTTTTAACTAATTAATAATAATCATAAAAAAAAAAATTTGAAACCTAAAAGAGTTCACGTTATTCTTTTACTTGCAAAATAATAACAATCCATACTTATGGGTAATAAATAAGAAATCCCAAGATAATATCTTTTCTTTCATTATATTTTAACAATTAATTATTAAAGAAAGATAGACAAAATAGTATTTCCAAAATATTAACCCTAATTGACATTATTGATTGTAATTATTCCTCATAATATTATTAAGGAGAAAATATATCTTTCAATGAATATTATCAAATCAGAGTAAAGGATTATTAAGTAAAATAGTGTACAAGTGATAGTAAGCCTTTGTGGTAAAGTAAAATGATTTTAAATTTTGCAGATTTATAATATGTATAATTAAAGATATTGCAAATAACTAAAATTAGAATAGTAGATTAGTAATCATAAAATAATCAATTTTTTGTAATGTTCTTAACTTAGTTAGAGCTAAGATATAGATAATTTTGAAGATTAAATGAAAATATCTTCCACATCGAGAAAAATACACTTATAACCTAGAGACCACCAATCCAATTATTGATAAGTAAAGTTGCTATCACTTATTCATTGATGTGTAAAAGCCTAAAATCTGGCAAGGTTGTAGCAAGCTCAAAATAGATCAATTTATTCAATTGAAGGCATGAAATCAACTTTAAGCATCCAAAATGCCAAAAGGGTTCAACGAAACTAAGGTCATCCAAATCACCCAATCCTCATAAAAAGAAGAACCAATCCCAAGAACAAGCAACATAGGGAGTGAGTGATCCAACCAAAAACAAAATATTTACAAAATTTACATAGGGGGGCCCTTTATTTTGCAAAATAGGGGAGTTGTTAGGAGGCCCAAAAAATGGCAACATGCTGGGTGAAACAATTATCTCTGTATATTTACCTAAAGTTTATAGATATATGAAAATGACATCAAGGTTTTCTTGAAATATCAAATTTCACACTACATGACATTCTCACATTACTAGCCTATATAGTAAAGTTTGAACTTAAAGTGTTGTCACAATCAAATGATTTTTCCCAACTATTATTCAAAAACTTCATAAAGATGAATGACTTTAAAATATATGCATAGCAAATAAACCTAATCAAGAATTCTTTCTCAATGTCTAAAATAATCGAATAACACCAGCATAAAGATATGACCTCCATACCTTAAGAAGATATCTAGATAAGTTCCCCATCCATTAAAAAAAATAACTGAAAGATAAAATATGTTTTTTTCTCTTTTTTTTTAATATATTAATTATATCTTTGATTCAAGACTACTAACCTGTCCTAGTAACCAGCTATTGATAGCATCATTCACGATAACTGCCAGACATAAACAAGTTGGCTCGTGATGAGACCTCGTGTCCCTTGATATTATGACCAAGAGCCATCATCCTGGTGATCAGAAATGATGTTATCTGCGATAGGGCTGATGATCATGATTAGGTCAGCCCATGATGAGACCTCATATTCTTCAATCAGAGTTTCGTTTAGTTTTATAAAAAAATTCTAATGGATGAGAAACAAATCTAGATAATATTAATATAATAATATGGAAGGCCTAAAGATGGCTAATGTCATTGATTCATAAAGATTCTGAGAGAAAAGTTTCCCAACAGGTTAACTTTCCTAGCTAATGATATCATTCTCAAAATAAAGTCCAAGAATAATAACCGTGAGTTCAACAGACTAATTAGCTAAGTTCATAATATATCTTTCATGGCCAGAAGTGATTAAGTCACAGTAAGAACATTTGATATGGCAAGAAATTCCTTACAATGATTTTTTTTAAAGATATCAAGTTGATTAGCAGAGAGACATATGGACATCTAGCAGTGTGCCATCAAAGTATTATTTATCTACAATGCTCCCTTACTAAAAAGAAAGAGGAAAATAAAAAAGATGAAAAATATTAAATTCACTACTGAAACCAATCAACCAAACAAATTTTAAGAATAAAAATCACTAATTGAACCAAAACATTCAAAAAGATAGAATCCGATCAAATCCAAAATTCAACCAAAAGGTATGTATTGAAATCCAAATGAAAAATTTATCGAAACTTTGACCGAGAGTCGAAAATGGTAAATAAACTCAAAAATCAAAATTCAAGATATGATTACTTTCTATGTGATGAGCTATACAAAATAACGTAAAAATCACAAAATTATGACATGCGTAAGAAATAACGACAAACCTCCTAATATTAAAATTGACCACAATATAAAGATTTAAAGTTTAAATAAAGTTCAATATAAATTAGAAAATAGGAGACAAAAATATAATATGCATATCAAAATGGTGATTTTCACAAAAAGTATCATAAACTTATTATTGATGTAAAGTTTCAAAAATATTTGAATATTGCAGAATCAGTCAATTGTTAATATATTTCTTCATTCTTTCAGGACTCATTTAATTAATCAATGAGAATATTGAGTAAGTCGAATCGTTTTATTCATCATTATTTACAAAAGGAAAAATGAAAAAGTCTAAGGTGTACAATTTTGTGAGAATAATTAGAGGATGAGTGAATCGTATTCATAAGAGTACCAAATTATGTATGACTAAAACCTCTTACTATTCGTTTTATGTAAACATTTAATTATTAATTATTTATTGATAGTAAGATAAAATAATCAAAAGAGATAAAAGGATAATGAGTACTTCCCTAAATGACATTTCGCCTTCATCCTAAAATTTGTACATTCTTTATCAACTGCACATTATTGAAAATGAACTAAATTAATAATAAGAAAATCAAGCCTAAAATAAATCTAGAATTACTCCTAAACTGAATATGTACATATGTACAACAAAATCAAATATACAAAAATCAAGTAAAATGAAATATCCAATGAAGCCATCGAAGCATTTCTAATCCTGTAAGAATGACATGTTTTCCTAACAGCAACCAGAAATGATATGATAATAAGAGAAAACTAAAAAAGAAATATATCGTCCTTACCATTTGAAACTCTATTTACATATAATGATAAGACAAATTTACCAGTTTTTTGAAACTTTTTGAGATAAGAATTTTCGAGCCACTCTGCAATCCTGTCATAAAACTTAGAATGCAAAGTATAATCTAACAACATCAAATCCATACGTGGCAAACATATCTTAGGAAAATCAATTCGAGGAATCAAATAACTAGCATTAGTCACATTAACAATTGGAAGAATTGGTTTCAAATACAAAGTAGGATCATGAAATGATGTAATAGGTGAATGAATCGGTAGTTGGCCATTATCAAAAGAAGTAATCTTGTTTAGAGGATCTACAACTAAAGATGAATCGAATGAAAAATATGTAATCTTTTGGTGATCACGAGTTATAAGAAACTCTTCGACAAAGATTTTACTATCATCAATTAAATTAGATCTCTCATATATATGATTCTGATGAGAACAAGCATTTGGAGTTTCAACAAGAATTGGTCTGTTAATCTCATCAAAAATTGGTTGAGCATAACCATCTTGCAATAGACCTTCTTTCTCTTTAAAATATTGTATCGAATGATGATTTAATAATGAAATATGTCCCAATCCCTCAAGCTCATGCTTAATAAATGAATCATCAATGTTAGATATCTCATAAAAAAGTGATTTTGAAGTCACATAGTTAGATAATTCAAATGGGAATCTTACGCATATCAAAATCAGAAAATAAATGAGGATAAATAGAAAAGTAAGAATTAGAAGTGAGGAAATTAAAAGAGTCTCTCAATTTAGAAAGATCATTAATATTTCCAAAAAAAGTCTCTTTTATTACCTGATTATTTTCAATATAATTTGGTGATGTACCTTTAAGCATTTCATATGAAATTGATTCGAGATCAAGATTAATTGATAATCCTTCATGCAAAACAAAACTTTTATCAATCTTTCATTGAAAAAGATTAATCTCTTTTCATGAAGAACATTTAGTTGACTCACTAAGGTTCATGTCATCTTCTCCCATATGTTCTATTAGAGTATAAGAACACATAAAATTATTATTATCATATTTTTGTTCATTGATATTTGAGTCAGAAGAAAAATTAGTACAAAAATCAGAAAATGATGAACATATAGTTTGATTTATAATTAATTCATCCGGATCTATTTTTGTAGCGAAAGAATCTGAATATTGTCGTTCATCAAGATAATTAACTTCCTTCTTTGTACAAATAAATTCATCATAAATAAGTTCTTCCCCAATTAATATAGGTTCAAGATTTTGGGTAAAGGAAGTATGCTTTTCTCCTTTAAGAAGAGAATAATGATCGAAAGGAGTTGGTACATCTTCTACTTCGATCTTGTCACCTTGGGGTTGGGTAGAACTTATGGAAGTATCTGAATCAATGATAGAGGAAGAAGTTTCTAGAAGGGTTGGTAAATGATTTGTTGAAACATCCTTTTGACAAACGTCTTGATTTTGTTGAATAAGAGGAACTTGAGAGTTGAAAACAATATTAAAAAGATCAGATTCAGAAGGTAAACTAGTAATATGAAATTTCCAAAGGATATGAGAAATCCTTACTGAAAAGTCTTTTGAAGACTCATCTTTCTTCCTTCGAAGATTCTGCAATTCACTACATAGTTTATTATAATCATAATCCTTAAAAGTATCTAAAAATTCATGTGCAAATTGAAACCATGTAAAAAAGAAATTAGGTGGAAATGTTTCCAACTAGCATTTGATTCGTCCTTTGAGAGTAAGAGCAAATAACCTGCAAGTAGCACTAAGATCAATAATCTTATTTTTATTACATTTAGACAAGAAATTCTTGAGGTGTTTCCTTGCATATATATCACCTTCACCATCAAATTCAAGTTTCGACAAGAGGTTAACTGTCTCATTGGGAATATCAATTAATGTAAAACTAAAAACTGATTCCGAGAATAGGAATTTGGGCATGAGACATAAATGATAAACAATCAATATTAATTCACTCTTCAAATGGTTAGCTTGTCGTTTAACTATCCATTAAACACATGTCTATGACGAAGAAGAATAAAAAATAAAAAAGATCAAAAATCAAAGAGCAAGAGGATAAATGGTTTTTAAAAATAAAACCACACGTTTTACCACATGGCCCTCCTTCTAGCGCAATTTGTTGGCTAGATTTTATGAACTAGGACAAATACGGAGAATCAGCCCATACAAGGTGCTTAAAACAACCCCGGTATGTTTTTCATGGCTAACACTCATGGGAAAATGCCCCGTTGCCTCTAGGTTTTAATTCTCTTGAGGAGAGTTATCTAAACTTAAACCTAGAAAAATATATTTTAAACTACTTTATGTTATTGAATTATAATTATTGCAATTAAAACTATTAAAAGTAAATGTAAATAATAATCTATAAATTAAATTAAGTTATTAATAAAATTACATCTATTTTATTTATCTATGAACTAAATGAATTTCCTATGAATGACTATTGAATGAAGTTTAACTATTATGTCTACTTTATGTGTTGCTCTCTTAAGGAGAGTCTCAATTCTAGTTTTGTTTTCAAATAAGAGTTTATCCAATAATTTAAACAACTAACTTAATATGCCTAATTCAACTCGTGCTAAAATTAGCTAAGAAATGTAAACTAAAATAAATCTAAATGCAAGTTAACTAGCTGGAAACACACAGATTTAGCAGCTACTAAATCTCAGAGGATTAATGGTTGCTAAACTGTAGCTTTCAACATGAAATAAAACTAAAATATAACTTGAAAACTAAATATACCTAATCTATTTTCTAAACTATCCTACACATGAGCATGATTAATTTATATAAATCTGACGTATGAGAAGTATGGTTTGATTACAGTATATTAAAATATAATGTAATTCTTTAAGCACATCACCCTTTCAAAAACCAAGTAATTAACAAAGTAACTACTGATCTATTTCAAATTGCTCATTACATCAGACTTGAGACTGTTCGAGACAATCAAATACAATAAAATTAGACACTCTAGATAGATAAACATAAAAATTTTAAATGCCAGAATGAAAAAAAAATTGTATTTGAATTTTATTCAAATGAGTGAGGAAGAACAATAAAATGAAATCTTACTGAAACAGTTTGAATAAGTCTTGGAACAATACTGATAACGATACCTGGTTATAAAACTCTCTGAATGAAAATTACAGATCTACTTACATGTCCAGAAATCACTTCTGTCAGAATCTCTCTCTCCCTACTCTCACAAACACATCGGAACAAAGAGAAAAACAGAGCACAGAAAGGTAACTTTTCATCAACCCTGTTGAGAGCTTCCCCTCTCCTCTTTACAGTTCAATCGCTTTATAAGCCATCAAAACTCTCAACCGTTCACTGGAAATGTTGAATCAATCCTTCAAATCAGTAGTGTTATGCTTCCTTGATCCCACTGGCATTTACTGAAAAATTTCACTAGAAAATATCATTTGGTTTTGATGATCCCTTTTAATGCGCCCATGATCTTCAACTCTAGAATCTTAACTCAAATCCTACAATTTAAAATCAAAATTAAATAATAAAGATGAAATATAGCTTGAAATCAAAAGCAGTGAACTTGTTAAGAAAATTGCAATGAAAGGTTTAAGAATTCTTCCCTTTTTTAAACTTGATAAATTGACCGTAAGTTCTCCTCATGGGATTATTGCTCAATCTATGTGGTAATTATCTCAGGTATTCGTGCGAGTTAATATCCTTATCCTCATCAAATATGAAAGAAACTTAGCAACATGGCATTTCTATTTGATCTAGTAATAACCATTAAATCCAATCAAGCAATAACACTCAAGCTGGTTTCTATTATCTTCTGTGGTTTCAATGCCGATTGTTGGAGAATTTCATAACTAAATTTTGATGAAATGGAGATAACTCATCCAACAATATGAACTCACTATTTAATTGAAACTGGCACCTATGAACTGTGTTATCATATTTTTAACAGATCTGGCACTTGTAGTAAATAAGGGTCTCGGATCTTTCTGTAGGAATAGCATTCTCTGAACCAATATCTCAACAAATTAATTGGGTGTAGATGTGGTAGTATTTAAGAGGAAATCTCTCTCACAATGAAAATCATATGGCAAGTGTAATATCTTTTAACATTTATGAACTTCTCCTCTCAAAATCTTATAATATTATAACATGGTGATTAAGTGAATTGGCATTTTTTGTGGAGTGATTAAGCAAGCTTGTGGCATATTTTTGGCACCCTGAAAGTAAAACTCTACTTCATGCGAGCTACAGGCTTTAGAACTACCATTCACTTTCTTCGCACTCCATGTTATTTACCATGGTTCAATAAATATCATGGTAAGATGGCGTGAATACTCCTTCTATAATTGAACTTAAGACATATGTTCAACCTTGGCAAGTTCAGAGTCATGGAGCTTGAAATCCTTTTATTTATGCGATTTAATGATCACTTAAAAAATATTTCCACATGAGCTAAGTTATTTTAACGTGGATTTCATCTACATGAAGCAACTTAATCTATGGTGATTTATAATAAGAATTTGATATTAATTGCACAATTGTCGAAATCTAAATGACCAAAAATATCCTTTAAAGACCGGGGTATAAGTCTCTCCTCTTTTTTAATATAAATATATTATTCCATGTCTCCGTCTTTGGATGAGGTAAAAATCCCTGCAAAAAGAAAGTAACTATTAATTAAAAGAAACCATATTTTTGGAGAATAAAATATGAAAATAAGATTCCCTTTCAAATTTTATGCTCGTAAATAATAGATTTATCCTTTAACTTCATTTTCAATGAACCTGGAAGTTTTAATGGTACATATAATTAAAACAAAAAAAATCTTCTTCATTCAAATGTATTGAGTGATTTATTGATGAATTCTAGGTATTGTAATTCCATTATTCACCAAACTTAAAGATAAAAAGAAAAAAAATACAAAATAATATTCTGTAAGTTGAAATGTCTTCAAGTAAATGTAAATTTTATTTTCTATTTTGAATGAAGGGTGTAAAACATATATTCCATTCTCCATAAATGATCACATGGTGCCAAGTTGCAATCTCACTTATTTTGCGAAACAAATTATGACCTCTCTTTTACCCAATCATTTCACCATTTTTAATTTGAATATAATTATTTTAAAGTTTTAACCAATTAATAATAATCATGAAAAAAATGATTTCAAACCTAAAAGAGTTCACGTTATTCTTTTACTTGCAAAATAATAACAATCTATTATTATGGATAATAAATAAGAAATCCCAAGATAATATATTTTCTTTCATTGTATTTTAACAATTAATTATTAAAGAAAGATAGACAAAATAGTATTTCCAAAATATTAACCCTAATTGTAACTATTGATTGTAATTATTGATTGATTGTAATAATAATATTAAAGAAAAAATATATCTTTCAATGAATATTATCAAATCGGAGTAAAGGATTATTAAGTAAAATAGTGTACAAGTGATAGTAAGCTTTTGTGGTAAAGTAAAATGATTTTAAATTTTGCAGATTTATAATATGTATAATTAAAGTTATTGCAAATAACTAAAATCACAAAAGTAGATTAGTAATCATAAAATAATCAATTTTTTGTAATGTTCTTAACTTAGTTAGAGCTAAGATATAGATAATTTTGAAGATTAAATGAAAATATCTTCCACATCGAGAAAAATACACTTATAACCTAGAGACCACCAATCCAATTATTGATAATAAAGTTGCTATCACTTATTCATTGATGTGATAAAAGACTAAAATATGGCAAGGTTGTAGCAAGGTCAAAACAGATCAATTTATTCAATTGAAGGCATGAAACCAACTTTAAGCATCCAAAATGCCAAAAGGGTTCAAAGAAACTAAGGTCATCCAAATCACCCAATCCTCATAAGAAGAAGAACCAATCCCAAGAACAAGCAACATAGGGAGTGAGTGATCAAACCAAAAACAAAATATTTACAAAATTTACATAGGGGGGCCCTTTATTTTGAAAAATAGATGAGTTGTTGGGAGGCCCAACAACTCCTTGATCTCATAGGGGGAACAACCCGCCCAAATGTAGACATTCTCAACCTTGCCAGGATCATGAGAAATATTGATAGGAATGGTTGGAGATAAATTAGCCATGTTTCCATCAGCCATCTGACCAGAAGAGATTAATGGAACTATAGGGATACCAATCTTCTTGCTAAGAATATCCCTAAATTCATCACTCTCCATACGATCGAGCTTAGGAAGAAAATATGATCAATGATGAAACTCTTCCCAAGGCTGCTCAACCTCAGACATGGCCACAAGAATAGATTCATCCGATGGAAAAACATCATCGAGGCAATCATGTGAGTGAGATGACTCTACTTCCCATGCACGAAGCACATATGGGTCCTCCTCCTCTGTCCATGAAGAGGAAGGACCAGGATCTGCAACCTGATCAATATTTGCTTGATACGCCACCATTGTTGCAAGCAATGGCATGTCTGTCTCAATGGGCGCACTCGAAGTACCCAGTGAAGGAAGAATCCAAAGATATTCCATATGGGTAGTGCGAAAAGACACTGAATTCAATGAGGATGAAGCCCCAAAAAAACTAGACCCAATCATAAGAATGGGAGCAGGACAACTAAAGGTTCCCATAAGAGAAGGATACATACCTACGCCCACACCCCCAGTTTTTGGCTGAGAATGATCGATAATCGAGATGAAAGCTCTCGATGATGCATTGACACTCAGATTATGGAATGACTTCTAATCAATCATAACAATATTCCCATTAAATGGAAAGCATATCACTCAAAAGAGGGAAGAAGCTACAGCTTGCATACTATACATCCAATTCCTACCCAGTAAAAGGTTGTAGTCAAGGGGTGCATCAACCACCTCAACCTCAATCGCAATGACCTTCCCTCTTAATTGGACCTCTAGAGAAGGAAGAATCCTGTGCAGTCGAAATGATCTATCATCCAAAGCAGTCAACATAGTAGCAGATTGAGACAACTTGGGAGAACCCAAACCCTTCCAACATGAAAAAGACATCACGGAAGCAGCAATGCCTTCATCAATGACAGTACACTTGATGGTGTTGTTAAGACACTCCACATGAATCAAAAGAGACACATAGTAAGGAAAGTGAGGTTGTACTCCCATGGATTCAAATTTGATCATAGTAGAAGATTTATCATCACTAACCCCAAGAGTGAAAAACAAGGATTTCCTTTGCAGAGGACAAGTTTGAAGCACTTCTAACACAGACATCACACAAGGAGTCTGGCCCCATTCCTCAACAACTAAATAGTTCTGGGCGGCTTGGGCATTAGGATTGTGCCCCAAACACTTTAAGACTCCCATAGGAATGTGAGGTGGAGCGTCAGGTTTATCCGTAGGATTTTTTATTCGCAAAGGGCTCTCGGGTGGGGAAGGTTATTTTGGAAGGTCCGGTTGTGACGAACCATAATATTTCACACGAGTCACAACCTTAGCAGCTTGCACCATGTTGATGCAACCATGACCGACTAGCGGCTTCCAATGGGTTTTGGTTTCCACCCAATGCACAACCAAGATCAATGGTCCTCGAGTTCATATTTTGATTGTTGGGTAAAGGATTATTTAACACAGCTAGGCCGTGTGCTATGAACCTTGAGCCATCTTCCATACAAGGGCACAAGTGAGTGAAATGGTCATCCTTACACAACTTGCAAGGAAACTTCACCTTACGTTTCGACTACTTGTCCCCCCCAGCATTAGTGTTCTTGTCATTATTATTAGCATTTTCATTCTTATTCCCACCCTTACGATTATTTTTTCCTTTTTTCTTATTCCTTCGAGGCTGTTGGTTGCCTTTCAAGTTCGATGATTGCACGGAAAGTACATTCGTCGATTGGGTAGGTTGAGATGAAGCCATAGCTTATCCCAACGCAAACTAGTTAACAAACAATTGGCTCACTTGTTTCACAACCGAGTCCACAAGTTTGGTACTTGTACAGCCCACAATACCATCAACTTGTGGCCCAGGCTTGACCTTGGGATCGAAATTGGACCTAGGAGCATTAGTTATAATCTCATTCAAAAGTCGAGATTGAGCATAGATCAAATCTAACTCTTGTGCCCTAAAAACAACTCATTCCTTGTTTTAAACTCCGGATGTAGAAACATCCTTCACGATGTAAAGTAACAACGATTTGAGGAACCACTCAAGAAGAAACTATGGTGGTATAAAAGCTTTAATTAACCATTTCCATCTACCCCACTCTTGAATATGATATGAAATGTGTGTGGCTTTATCTTGCCGGAAAGTCGACAAGAGTTCAGTACCAACGTTGTAACGTATGGGTATCGAGAAATGGTTAAGAAAAGTCAATGCAAAATGATCAAATGTAGCATAAGCCCCCCCCCACCCCCCCCATTAACTGTATATACCATTTCTCCACAGGACCCATTAAGGTGCGTTGAAATAGCCTCAAACGAATGGAATCATCATGTAAGGAATTGGAAGAGCACCAAAGGTGGAAAGTGGTGGCATGCTCACCAGGATCTTCACCAGCCTTACCTTCGAACTTGGTAATGTCTGAAGGAAGCTTGGTAGGGACTGTCGTGTTATATTTTTAACATTAAGATAGCATAACATTAGGATCTTTAACTGAGAGAACAACTAGCACAGCAATCAAACACAAGAGACAATGAACACAGTGTTTTTCATCGGGGAAACCATAAATGGAGAAAACCCCGCAACTTCCTCAGAGATAGAATCAACACCAAAAGTGAAACCAAAAATAGTAAGATGATCTCACATCAATAGCCTCTTTCTTCCTTGCCCCAGTGTCTTTCTCTTCCTCAACTATGCGCTACAACTAAGTGTGTGCGAGTGTGTGATAAATAGAGAGGATAGCTCTCTATTTATACTAATTCTCGACTTGAATAAACCCAACTAGGGCTGACTTTACTAGGTGAGTCTAATAACCCTAGTGGCCCAGAACTGTAGGTACTTTAACCCTTAGACAATAGGAGGGTTACCCACCTTGACTTGACATGACTTGTTTACATTATATAAACTCTTGATAGGAACCTCGGGGCATGACATGACTCAAGTAAATTACAAATACATCCTTGAAAAAACATCGGGTTACAATACATCAAAAATACAAGTGAATACATTCACAAGTTACAATTACATCAACATGCTAGCCATACCGGGTCATGAGACACAAGATCATTCATCAATATTGACAAGTTAGGTAAGTTCAATGACACAAGGAAAGGGAGCCTAGGTTGAGCCGGTCGATTCCATGCTCCTTGATAGTTTTGATTCAAGTAAGGTTGATTGCTATAAACACCATGGCCTTGGCCATAATAACCTCCTCCCATTTGACCCATGTAGGGTTGCATGGAAGCATTGTGATGTGGGGTACCTTGATTATGAGGCGCTACAAATCCATAATTATAAGAGTAAGAAGGTTTTTGATACCCGTACCCATAGGGTTAGTAGTTTTATCCATACTACGGTCCATAAGGTGTTCCATGGGACATACCATGAGAAGGTCCATAGTGTGGTATACAGGGAGCTCCACAGGGTGGAACATGAGATGATCCAGAAATAGGTACATGACCCATTGACACATTAGGAGGTACTCTACTCTGATATACAACTATGGTAGCAGTTGCAGAACTAACATGGCTAGTAGCAACATTCCATCCTAAAGGCCCACGTGAATTAGGGGGAGGATGTGACCTTAAAAATTCATTCGAAGGAACTGGGATTAAGGACAAAGGGACATGTGAAGGAATGTAAGTGGTGTTCCCAATGTTCACTTGTCTTGGTCCTGGTATCTGAATACGATTACTAACACTAGGCCTAGTAGGAGCATGTGAAAAAGCCTCCACCAGTAGGATGGAAGGTGCAATGTGACTAGTGCCCCCAAACCTCTCTGCATGGAAAAGAGTGGGAGTGCCCCCAGGCATAGTGCCAGGGTCAATTTCCAACTCGACATGATATATCGGATTAGAATTAGGAATATCAGGTATATCATATCTAACATTACTAGTGCTCGTGGGTTCGTAGTGAGTCTGGTCACTCGGAAACCAATACCGGTGACCTGTGAATGAGGGATCATAACCCGATAGGAAGGTTGTTCATGTAAAGGATCATATGTGCTAGTAGGATCTTCCTCCCCAACCTCATGAGGTGGAGAATACATCTCTGGAATCTCATCCTCATGATCTCCCATGGTGTGTGAATCAAAGTGAGAAGTAGTCCTTCTGGACTGTCTGGTTCTCTCTCCCAAAGGAGGAGGAGACGTGGAAGGTGGAAGTCATGCTAATCGACGAGAATGACGGGATGCTACACCTGAATCCAAAATGACTCAAAAAATAAAAAGACTCGATCTAATTACGCAAACCCTAGGAAAACTATAGTGCACAGAGCATACACCTAAAAATGTAAAGCCAAATAACAAGCAAAACAAGGGTAGGATATGTGAGCTCTTGAATGAAGTAGGTATGTCTCTCCTAGGGGAGGCTTGAGACTCTCATACACAACTAGTGGAGGTTCGTAACCAATTATAGTGGCCCTCAGCTTCAACACATATAACGACTGTGTTGTCCAACCCCTACTTGGACAGGACACCTGCAAATTAACCTCTGTAAATACCCCTCGATAAACTAGGTAAGGAAACTAAGGTCACCTTGATATAATAAATGCTCAGGAAGACACTCGCAGGTGGGATTGACTGTATGGGTAGGGTAACAAAGCCCAAAGCCTGAAAGCACAACTAGTACCCCACAGGTGCACTAGCCAATACCTCAAAGGCCCTCAGATATGAATACAATCTTGGAAATATCTCCCGTGCTAATCAATCACAATCAGGGGTCATCCCAATCATAATTTCTCACACTACCTCGTGTTTAACTCCCTTGTAAGAGGAGGATCATGAGAAACACTAATTATATAAAGGATTTCACACTCTCACCTCGACAAACACCTAATTGTTTTGTTTAGTGGTCTTGGAGAATTAACTCACAATGAACTATTCCAAGACCCTAAAACCTATCTTGTTGGTGCACCTTAGAAAATAAAAGAGTGTAATTCACTTTATTATGTGTTTATTTTAATTAGATTTATTACACAAAGGGTGACTGATCATGTAACTAATGATGTTATGACACAACAAGAAGTAAAATGCACACCTAACAATCAATCAAAATGCACTTTGTCAAATGAAAAACGGGGTATGCTACTACGTGAAGTGCAAAAAAAATTCTTCAAATGTATATGCAATCATTCCTATATGAAAATCTGAGTAATATTCAACAAGCAAACCTAATGCAACTACCATGCCAATGCAAAATGAAAAAAATGCATAACTATGAAAATAGCAAAATATTTTTGTATTTTTGAATAAAATGAGATAAAAAGCAAAAATATGACTCTTACACCCTCAAACTCTGCAACCACTCATAGACAACAGCCAAGCAAAGTACTAATGAAAAAGAGACCTAATGCACTAATCTCAAAACAAAAAATAAAAAATGAAATGACAAGAACATTTTCAAAAATCAAATAAAAAAGTGTCTTTGGTAAAAAACAGAGGGGAAATACAGACTCCAGAAGCATCAAAGAAGACTCAGCAATCATCCAAACTCACCAAGCAACACTTAATCTTCCAAAAAAGCAAAAAATCAGAGCATACGTGACTGTTCTCAGTAAACCTGCGTACATAGGCGACTATTCCAGGAAAACCCATGTGTACACGCGACTATGAAAACAAAACCTGTGTACAAGAAGAAAAATATAGAAAAGCAGGTAAATGGACAAACTGAGACAAAATTTACTTCTACAGGACACTACTCGTTAATCATGCCCCCAGACCCGACACAAAAACAGAGATATGAGAGCAATACAAGCACATTGAATGCTGGAAACCCCCAAAGAAAAACAACTAGGCACCACCCGAGTATGGTGGCCAATTCTATTACAGAGAAAATTTCCTATGGCTTGGGGTGTACCACAACAGACATAGAAACCGCAGAAATCAATCTCTTCCCAATATGCAAAAGAAATACAATAGCTAACACTAAAGGATCTCGAAACATACCTTATTCCAGATGGTTGTTATAGATCCCCATTGATATTTTTCCAATCCCGCTTACTTTGGCAATTTACTCTCAACAACAGTAAAACAAGGCAAGCATGCTATATAATATAGTGTTAGGCCTACTCTAGCATATATAATCAATTATACATAAGCAATTAAACACATCCATGGATTCAATATTCATTTAAATGCACATCATTGGAGAGGAAAAGATATTTCTATTAAATAAATCAGAGATTACATAAGTGGAAACCTCTATCGGCACGTCTGTGAACCGAATAAACCGAGTCCTCCACCTGGGTCTCCACCACCTCAATCCTCCATCTCTCGATAGCAATCTCACAAGCAAATGAAATCTTGGAAAGAACACAAAGTGCTCCAAGGGACAAAGGGATGCAGACTCAAGTATAAGCAAGCTACAACAACAATGGACTATAGTTTTTTGCTCTTCAATTCCTCTTCTTCAAAGTATCCAAAGCGTTCCTTATATATTGTTTCAATGGGGTAATGGAAGGTCAAATCCAAGCGATCTCGAGGCATATGGAAGGCCAAGAGACGAGTGACTCATATCCACATCAAGGAAAACTCCAAAAATATTTGTCCTTTTGCACACATCCTCATGTATGCGTGTTTAAGGGTAATATCCGCGTATATGCGAGAAAGGCATTAAAAGTCGCGTACACCAAATGATAGGTGTTTTTAGGGATGATCTTGGAAACACCAAAGGTACAAAAATAGTCCATGGGGTCCAAAGAGTCTGTAGAGGGACAGGGAAGGCCATAAAAGTATGATCAACCATGTGTGGTAAAATCAATTGTAACACAATTGACACACATATTGTCTCAAATATTGTCTTAACACCCCCTCTATGTAATGGTGATAGAATGTAAATATTTATGATAGGGCACGGTGGAATCGAACCACCAATCTTCTGCATAATCCAGATGCTCTACCATTGAGCTAGCACTCTACAACTGCAATAAGCACAAGAAGCATATTTCATTCATTTATTTGTATTTCTTATTGAGATTGCAGTTATATTACTCATTCATCTCAAAATATTAAAGACTTCCATATGTTCTACATAAGAATTGGGAAAAAGAAGGCGGGCTTGCTAAATGCCACTCAATGTGGTCAATCAAATTAAAAAGATAATTGGAAAATTATGTAAAACACTTAACACAATAGAATCAATCTAGCATGAACAATGTGCTACAACAACATTACATGAATACTTGAAACAATAACACAAAGATACTTGAAACCAACACTATGATGATTGATACTAATACAAGATGCCAATAAATATATGCATGTGGACATGTGTTGACTATATAAGTGTCTCCTTATATGAAATCCTTTATATTGACTCCTTATATGAAATACTTTATATTGAGACATAATATGATTCTATTAGATATTAAATTTAAATTTTTCAAATGCTTTTAGGTCAGCAAACAAAAAAAATATTTTTGAACCCATTGTTCCCAACGTGGAACCATTGACCTACATCATATTAAATTATAAGAGCCAAACTTAAACTATCTATTAAAAATGAATAAAGACTCAACAAGTGAACGTTTACTCAAAAAAACCTAAGTTTACTGAAAGAAGTGAACGTTGACTCAAAATTTATTTTGAAGACTCGAACACATAAAAAATAGAAAACATTTTGAGTGACAAGCCTAGGCAGTAACACCATTCTCACTATTGGATCCATCCTTGGAAGTATTTCAAAATAGATGAATAAATGCTGTCTAAAGGGAATAAAACTAGTGATAGTTTTTGTATATGCTTCAGAGACAGTAAAAGCTTCTACATTGCTCCTAGCACCGGAGCTAGTAGATCCTTCAAGTCAGGATGCTCAATTTCTTGATTCTTTATTGCTAGCACGAAGCTCTCGGGCCTCAAGAGGAAGAAACAATATGCTTTTCTTACTGATCCCGAATTTCTTTTGTCGAGACTTCTACATTGCTGTAGCATCCATGTATATGTTTGGTACTCAGGTATTTTTAGCTAACCTCTCTTCCAAGCATGAAACTGATCCATGTCTTCAACTGATAAGCACTAACATTTTCAATTGATTTGTCACAAAGAAAAAACTCCAAAACGATTCAAATTGACATCTGCTAGAACTGGGGAAGTATTGTCTCCCTCGACTGGATCTTAGACTTATCAATTTCCCCAACTACATTACAACACATAGGTCATAGTTTCAATTGCAGTTATACTATGTGCCAATCTTGTGTACATATCAACCAAAATAAATAAATTCAGTCAAAGGATAAAAAAAAGGGTTGTATAAGCCATTTAATGCACTTTGCGACATTGCACAAGTAACGATTGTCGTTTCCCAACTACTCCATAAAAAAAATCAATGGTGTATGTCATTCTTGACATTCCACAATTCAGTGGATAATTTCGCATCGTAACATTATTTTCAGTGTCCTCCCATAAGAAATCATGATATGGAAATATTTTTCCTCCATTTGATTCGATTTTCCATCCTATACGTGGCAGTACAGTTAGAAACCTAGCCAACAATATCACACACCATCCACAAGGTCTTTTACTTGTGCACATATGGCCACTCCGACTGCAATGTCAACTCATGGACAACCAGCTTGAAGGAAGAATGAGTTATGGAACATATAATAGATTAGGGCGTTGTGTATATGCGGATCGTACCAATGGGAGTTGGACTTGGAAATAAAAGATAGAAGCTCTTGAAATAATAAAATATCATGAGGTTCATTCTAATTCTTGAATCTAGTGCACAATTACTAATCCAATTACACAATTACTTACCTGTAATACTTTCATATTCAACACAACTTCAAAATTTCTTCACCGAGGCTTCACAACTACATTCCTCAATCGTGTTCATCATAAGAACATGCCCCACCACAATTCTAACTTCCATATAGTGTGATAAGCAGGAACTAAGCCAGCTCAATATCACTCCCTTAGCAGAATATCGCTCCATTAGCTTAATGTTGACAGATATTTTCTTCGAGAGATAGCGTCGCAACTAATTCGTTTTATTCCTAGTGGGAACACGATGAAACAAGTATTGCATGTTCACTAAGTCTTCATACTTTTCACTCGCCAACATACTCAGCAATCCTGATCATGTCGACTAGCAGCATCACAAGTATTGCATGTTCACTAAGTCTTTATATTTTTCACTCGCCAACATACTCAGCAATCCTGATCATGTGGACTAGCAGCATCACGTGGTGATCAATTTATAACATATTCACTGTAATTTGTCTCGATCTTTGGTTTCCTTTAATCCATGATGGTATATTTCATTGACATGTTATAATTCTTTAATGTTCTTAATGTGATGCAATGTTCAGTTTCTTTTGATTCATGTTAATAGATTTCACCAACAACATATCTGTTAACAACTTTCTTGCCACGTTTAAACAAAATCTTGGCCATAAATTATTTTTTTAACTATAAATAAATAATATAATATAAATGTAAGATTTTATATTTTCAAAAAAAAATAAATCAAAATAAAAAGCATAACCAGCCGCACTACATATCAAGTAGAGAGATTAAATAAAATGAATTAACAATCATATACCCACTACTATATTTATCGTAGCAAGACCATCCAAATAGATATTAGTTTATAGTGTGAACCAACCTACTCGGTAGGAAAACCCATTGCAAAGGAACATAGTAGTAAATTGTATCTTCACTGTAAAATCAATCGATCATAATTGCAGCCATGCAGATAATAATGTAGTTGATATGGTTTTTTTTCTCTGCAATTTATGTACACTTCAATCCAACAATCGAGCAAACCCTCCACTGTGTCAATCGCCATCACCTGGAATTTCTGTACCCTTCAATCCAACAATGGAGCAAACCGAGCAAACCCTCCAATGTGTCAATCGCCATCACCTAGACTTCACTTTTGATAAATCCATCCAATTCTCTGGAGATTCTAGTTTTAAAATGAAGTAATGAAGAGAATATGTGTAGTCTACCATTTAGACCACAAGAGGAATAGAAATCGCAATCAACTGATTTATTGGCATTTAGACCACAAGAGGAATAGAAATCACAGTCAACTGATTTAATGAAGATATAATTAGTGTAAATTGGAATTCACTCCACTTTTGCATTGAAAATGAAACGAATCAAAAGGGCTTGTGCATTGAAAATGAAATGAATCAAAAGGGCGTATGAGGATTACAAATAGCCATATATTGAAAACTGTCCTGGGTTTGATTTCCAGGCCATGAATTTGTCAATCCCAGCCTCCACGTGTCGTGATGCTCCGGATCAACCCACGAAATACCTTCAAGATTATTTAAACTTGCAAGAATATTATTTCCTGCAATCTAATTACCCAAATCAGCAACACAAAATTTTCCAGTTACAATTTGCATATTTTCTAAGCTAGTTTATGTTTGACCAATCCACTTACGAAAGAATAATTGAAAAAACTCACCATATGAAAGTTGATAATCCAATGTCTCTATCTCTTATTCCCATGCTCTCCAAATTTTCATCTAAACACGAGAATCACTTACACTGCAGATCTTCAATAAAAGACCATCAGACTATATTAAATTGAAGAATAGGAGAAAATAATTTATTTCGCTTTGCACTTACTTTTCTCTTGCAAGGGCGACAATTAGGACACTGAATAACGCCAACTTAAATATGAAGATGTGGAGCTGATACATGCCTTTTTGACAGATAAGAGGATACATACCCTTGAATCAGTAGACAACACGACAAATTATTGTTAAAAATTATCAAATAACGTCCAACTTAGAGAAATATTTGGAATTTATCTCATAATCTAATTCGAACATGATCTGAGTGATCCCTAATTACATTGATATTTTTCAGATAAAATTCTACTAGGAAGACTGAGAGTAGAGTGTGAAGTTTACATGTTTGGAACAATGTCCTTCTTCCACATGATCATTTCTCTTCTTACACTGAATCCAAGAAACATTAATTCTGCAACTCAAAAGGGAAGATTCCATGTGCATTCTTTTG
>LPNX010112544.1:615416-626528 GCA_001517045.1 Pseudotsuga menziesii | reverse complement strand
AACTAAACTTGGGTTTAGCGCTCAGTCAATATTTAAAAATAATTTCACTTTTCACTTTTCACTCTTTACTGCGATGGAGTTTTACTGCGACCACCTTTTTTACTTTGACCAGAATTGGAAGCTTCAACCTTCGACCAAGATTGTGAGCTTCGACACAAATCACTAGCTGTGACCAAGTTAGTAGCTTCGACCAAGTTGGTAGCTCCTGCACAAATTTGGTAGCTTCGACCTTCGCCTAGGTTGGGAGCTTCGACCAAGTTTCTACAGAATAAATTTCTTAGTCTAAAGTCTCAAGAAATTACAGATGATTTTACCTGTGAGTAAGATGAAGTAAACTACCCAAGTTTACAAATCTAAATAACTTATGAAATATATATGCCCAAATTTATAGGAAGATTTGAGTCGAACAAGGTGCCGTAAAACTTGAACTTTCACGCGGTGAGATTTCTATGGGTTTTTTGTTCTTTTACTTATCAGTAATAGTAAAAGACATTTACAGAAGTAAATCTGGAAACATGTGCGGCCAAATAATCATGAATTCAACCACAAACTATTTCATATATTAACTATGCGGAATTACAAGATAATACAAACTTGTCTGTTACAAACTCGTCGGACCAGAGAGCTTCAGCTCTCCGACTAAATCACATGCACAGAAGCTTGAGCTTCGACTTCACTTTCACACCTTGAATCCTCTGCTGGTTTGCGTAACTATATATCTTTCTCTGTGTATCTCACTCTCTGTATGATTTACAATGTGCATCTTCTATTTATAGGCAATTCTGAAAATTGCTTCAGTATAGGCCGACTTACTTGCCGACTTACTTTCCATTAAACTCTGCAATAACTATCTACCTAACAACTTAGCTTCTGAAATAACTTCGATTGACTTACATAGCCTACTTATGGACTTTTCATTCTTGTCAGACTGACAGACAAGATCGAAGCTTATACAGACTCTGATAGAGTCGTTTGGAAGCCAAGTAGAGATCTGCGAGTAATTACATTTTCCAACATCTTTCAGCAAATTTGATTACATGAAATCTCAAAACATTGAAAGAAAACTTGTTAAATCAATGTATTTACATGAGTTGTAGTTTGAAATTCAGTCTACAATATAAGGTACAATCATAACATATCAATTTAAAATATAAATCATCTAAAACTTGATATGTTATTAAGAAGCTTAGAATTTCGCTAATCACCCGATGATGTATAGATCATTGTATTGGATGGTGAGTAATGGTTTCCGGACTCACTGTGGTGGAGTTGTTAAACTTTTACCATCTTCAGTGACTTAACGTTCCAGTAATCTTTACTCAAAGTGCGTTGCAGGAACATAAATCATGCTCCACGCCTACATAAGACCAAATAACGCTTCATCACAAACTCAATTAGATAATTATCGCTCTCTGTAGACCATAGCCTTCATACTCCCGCTTCTGTTTTATATTATTATTATAATTAGGTCTTCTTGAGAACTCGGTACTCTAATAAATATATATGGGCATGCAGGCAACGTAGGAAATTACAGTAATCTCCGCTGTGAATCTCAAAAACGTGAGAAGATTTGGAAGAAGGATGCGCACTTATGTACTTGTACGGACGACACTTCCTCTACTTTTAAAACAACATGAATTGACACAGAGGGTGGGAGTTTCCCTTCTTGGAATCACAATCTACAACTGGAGTTGGGGTTGAGCGACAGCATATTAATCGAGAGAAAATCCTGGGTTACTGTAACGATACATGCTTATTGTAAAACACTCTTTCGAAGAAAGCTGGTCGAATGGACGAAGGTGCCCTTCGCTGATGTTAGCTTCAAGCTTCCTCACTCTGAATTGCCTTTTGTTTCTTAGGAGCTAACCAATTAGGGTGTAACAAATAAGAAAGAAAGAAATAATTTTCTTAGAAGCAAACCAATTAGGGGAAAGCCAAATAAGAATCAATAAGAAATAATGCATTTATGTCCCACAACAGTAACCTCACCTAACCTCTTCTCTGGCCTTACCTGATCTCGCCAGGTTTAATAACCCTACTTTAATTTTAAACCAAGCCTTTTAACGCCTATCCTCCTGACTGGGCCTATCGTGGCTGGGTAAAAGATGTTCTTCAGTCAACAAGAAAAAAGGCATGATTATTTTTACTGTTCTCACCCCTACCAATTTATTTGACCCGAAGCTTATAAAGTCGCTTTATACGGAGGCTATCTTATCACCAACGATAACTTTTTTTTTTACAAGAACACCCCTTGATTTTTTGGTCGGAGTCGGGGACTTATATTTTGATTACTCCTGGGATAGATGTCACTCTGAGGACTCCCCTGTGGGAATCGAACCTGGGCCAGTGATAGAAACTCCCACCGATTTAACCGCTAGACCACAGCTCAGCCGACGATAACTTTAACACAGTGAATCCGGATCCAAACCATTACTATCCTGGATCAATTTAATCTAATCTTGAGTAGGATATTAATCATCATCCAAAATGGTTCTTGAAATTCCACTTTCATTGGAATCCAGTGGGTTGTTTGTGGAATTTTGGAGGTTAATCAGGAAATGACAATTTTGAATTTGGTTTCAGGTCGAAGAATAATGAGAGAGACATAGAAAGAGAGAGGACCAACTCACCATACTACATGCATTTCCGAAGCATCTTAAAAAATCCTAAATAAGGTAGTGTCATCATCGATAACGAGAACTCTCACACCGACCGGGAACTGATCCAAGACAACACTATCAAGCTTGCCCGATACATTACTGTTCGTCGTCGTGCCAAGGCTGGACGACCGCAATTTCTGCACAGTAGCCATAACTGAATCCCTCAAACACAAACGCATTCTACTTGGAAACACTAAAACCTTCATTTTTTTGTTCTCTGACGAGCTCAAAGCCATCAGATCCTCGGCAATGGTGGATCCGTCCTTCGAATTAAATGACCACATATCGAGACCCCCCGCATTACCACCGAAAGACTATTTTCTTGAGCCTGGTACTTATTTTTCTTGCCAGATTTTTTACCTGAAATATTACCCAAAAACAGAGAAATCTGGATCAAATTGGATGATGGATGAGCTTTGACGTGCTTGCCAAACATGATCGATGGCACCATCTTGGGAATACTCAACCTCATTGAATTCATTCTGTTTGTGCTCCTTACTCTATTGAACCTAATTACGCAGATAGTTACGTCGATAGGCATTTATATCAATGATATTTTTTGGGATGGTATTTTTTGGGATGGACTTGCTTGAGCGGATCATCAAGATTCACCAAAAACATGCCAAGTGTATGAATGGGATGTCTTCAAAAACATGCCAAGTGTATGAATGGGATGTCTTCAATCGTCTGATCTTTTAACTAGTTTTAACTAGCTTAACTAGCCGCTGATTTAGGAGATTGTTACGTGACCCAATTGCCTGATAGCAGATTTTAGGAACGCGAAGAGTCTGTTAGCCGTCTGTTAGCGTACATGGAGGAGAGACCTGGTGGTGGACGCGTAGGTTACCTCTCTGCAACTCGTTTGGACTCGTTCAACGATTCAACACCCACATTTAAACTACCGCCACCTCCTCGAACTCGGTGTTAATCTACGAATGATCACTGCAGTTATCAGTAGACACCTCGTTAATTTCAGTTATCAGTGGTTTGGTTTTATCTCCCACCCGATACCCATCTCATACCCATCTCATAACAAACTCACGAAAAACTTCTAATGGCTTTTTCCAGGAGGGGCATGTGGCTATGGTAATCTTTACAGCGAAGGCTATGGAACAGAAACTGTTGCTCTTAGCACTGCGCTTTTCAACAGCGGATTAAGCTGGGGAGCCTGCTACAAAATGAAATGTAATGACGATCTCCAATGGTGTTTGCCAGGGACTGTCACCATCACAGCCACCAACTTCTTCCCGCCAAACTACGCTCTATCCAACAACAACGGTGGGTGGTGCAACCCACCGCTGCAGCACTTCCACATGGCAGAGCCCGCTTATCTGAAGATCGCCAAGTACAGGAGTGGGATTGTCCCCATGATCCTCTACAAAAGGTAATTCAATAAGCTAATTCAATTCAAATAATGTTGCTCCTTCTAACTGGCAATTCAGCGAGACCTTCCAAGGAAGGCAATTCTAACAGTGAGATAATCAGAATGGCTTTCTTTCTTGTCTCGCTTAAAAAGTTGGTAATGAATATTTCGGCATAGAGCCGTAGATTTGGTGCGCTGATTTTGCTCTAGTAGTAATGGCACATTGGCACCTACTCCTCCACGCTGTAGCATTTAGCTTATCGAATCGACAGCTTATTTCAAGTTTATGCTCTAATAAATATAGCATCGAGAAAGATTACGGGCTGGTCATTGTATTCATAGCTATATGGCGCCAAGATCCAGTGGTACTGAACAATCAGTACCCCATGAATAAATGTACAACATTAAATTGTGCAAAATTGCAGGATATTTAAGTGTCAAGACAGTGGCCCTAGCAGAATAATCTACCATGGCAAGCAGGCCTGGAATTTGACGGTCTGTAGGACCTTTTTTGTCTGTTGGAACGTATTTGATAGCCAATCAGAAAATTAAAACGTCAACAATGACGGGCATAAAAATATTGAAACCGTCTATTTGACGTCTACAGAATTAAACCTCCCGTCATAAATTTTAATAGTGATTTGATGGAATACTTGTTCGAGAGTATAGCCTATGCTAGTTACTAGGCATGGCATCGGCCCGGGCATGAATTGTTGTGCAGCTGCTTCATACCCTACGAAGTTTCAATGTCCTTGTGGGTGGAGTTAATGCTCTCTCAGATTTCTTTTCCATTTCTTTGAATAATCCAGCCTCCATTCCCGTGACTCAACTACCTACTCTGGTGTTCTCTGGATGAAGCGGCCGTTCTAATGCATCGAGATAATGTATCAGGGGTAATCTAATCGAGATAATGCATTAGGGTAATCCAGGGATTGTTAAGAGGCTGGAAGAGGCCAGGAGGATGATCTTATATTCCATTATAGTTTTACCTTTCCCGGAAATATTCTATTCTTCCTGCTGAAAGGGACATCAATACTCTTCTGCACATCCATTGAATCCATTCCTGTTGTTCTACTCCTAACTGCAGGCCAAGTAAATTGGAACATCTGTTTTTCGGATGATGCCTAGTTTTGAATGTTTCTTCTTCGATCTATGAGCTAAACTCTGTTTATTTCCAGCAAATTTGAGTCGGAAGGAGTCTTTCTGTGACCGTTAAGCAAGTTATGTATAATATTTGATTATTTAGGCATATTACCGTTTCTGTGAGTAATAGGAACATTGGAAGTTCTGTCTACAATATTTGAGTTAAACTATGAGTCTAGAAGCTTTGTAAAAGAGAACCATTTTACCATTTGTATCTTCGACCGAGCTGGAAATTATGTTTTCTTCATCTTTTCGGTCGAGTTGGATATTATGTTTTCTTCATCTTTCCTCGGGAATCATTTTCCAACGGTGCAATTATTTTCTGCATACAACCTCTGTATCCCCCTGCCATCATATTGTTCAACAACGCCAAGGAAAAACTAGAAATGAACTAAAAAATTAATGAAAGATGATTTTTCTCCACATCTGGAAAATCTGCTGGAAAATCCTATTCTTCTGGCAATTAATATAAATATATCAAGTCCTTTTTTCCACCAGATTATTTCGACTTGGATTCTTCTCTACTGAAAACCTCTTTCCTTCTCTTCTGGTTCAATCTACTTTTTCCATTTGGAAGATATATTCGTAACACTCTCAAGTTCCGTCTCTTAGCGGCGATTTTGGCTCTTTACTTTGAATGCAGAAATGGCTCCTTGTGTCTCTCAGCCACAGTCCCCAGTGCTGAGTCTTAGCAAGAATGTCTGGCCTATGTTGTCTCTGCCTGCGTGCCGTTTAACTTTTCTAACAACTTTCTGAGGCACCAATTTTGTCTTGCAGTTCTATCTCACGTGCCTGTCAGAGTCCCCAACCCTTCATTCTTTATACGCTTTTCAAATTCTCCCAATTCAAGTCATATTGCAATGCTGCAGCCTCATCTCTTATCCGCCATGGCTGACTCGACTCCAACCTTCAGACCCCCATCTGACTTTTAACTTCGGATATGGTATGACCATGATTAGATCACATGATCAAATGATCTATATGCCACTTACTGTTTATTAGGGTTTCCTTTCTCGCCCCCTTTTCTTAGAACCAGAGTTTGGAGCTTCGACAATCTTTGGGCTCTGGATGTTGCTGCAGTAGCATAGAAGCAGTATTATTATTATATAGTAAAGCTGTAGTTGAGTTCACAACTTTATGATCCCTAGGATATTAAGGCAAAAATGATTGCCCCAGATTGGGAATTTAATGGTGTCGTTCGATCTCCCTCAGGATATGGTAGTTCTAGAAGCTTGTTAGAAACCAATGATGTCATATTTTGAGAGTAGGATCCCTAGGATAAAATTTGCTTGTTGTGTTGTTGCATATTTTGAGAGTAGTAAATTTTTATGCAAATTTTTTAATTACACTTAAGTATAACATAAAAAAATATTTGATAGGCATAAAAAAAATATTTGACAGGCACCAAATTACGTGGGACGTAAAATGACATGCACCAAAAACTCCAAAACGTCACCAAATTTTTAGATGAGAGGCACTGGAAATTTGAAATTCCAGGCCTAATGGCAAGGATGGCGAAGCTAGTAGAAGAAGCACAGAATCAACGGTCCTCCATCGAAGAGTTTGTGCAAAAGTTTGCAAGATATTATACTCCAGGTCTGTAGACAGTATGTAGTTTTTGAAAATCAAATTTATATAAGTTATATAGTTCACAAGCATCTCATTGCAGTATTATATCATGTGGCCACCTACAGTTATTGTGGTAGCAGCTCTAGCAATGGTATTAGCCCCTTGTATTGATCGCTCGCTTGGAATTCGCAAGTGGTCTTGCAAAGCCTTAGTTCTTGTGGTTACAGCTTGCCCATGCACCTTGGTTATCTCAACACCAGTGGCCACAGCTTGTGGGTTGGCCCATGTTGCTAGAACAGGGCTCCTTATCAAAGGTGGGAAGTATCTGGAAGCCTTGGGGAAGCTTAAAGCGATAGCTTTTGATAAAACTGGAACACTCACAGAAGGAATATTTAGGGTGGTAGATGTAAAGTTTGTTGACTTTGAGACCATGAATGAGCAGAAATGGTTATCATGGCAAGTTATTACATATCAACCATTTATTCCAGATTCATAAAATTAACACTAAAATATGCATGTTTTCCATTCAATCACAGAGTTAAAATTCTTTCAAGTATTGATTGAATATTGCAGGAACTCAAGCCTTGAGAGTAGATCAAGTCATCCCATGTCAGTTGCAATTGTATCATACTGTCGACAGCAAGCCATAGAGCCATCAACCGAGGTAAAGGATTTCGCCATACTCGAAAGACAAGGTATATGTGGAGTTGTGGACAACCAAAAAGTTTACATTGGCAATTCTCGCTTATCGAATCGGCTAGGTTGGACCAAATGTACGGTTGCATCTATCATATTATCAGCACCTCATCTTATTTAATGTGACTAATTTTCAAGAATTATCTGTCATATCATCCGCACCTCATCCTATTTAATGTGAGCAGTTAATAGCACTTAACTTATACCTTACACAAAGACATAGATAAGAGAGTTACAAAGTCATAGATAAGAGGGTTAGGTGCACTTAAGTAACTTATACATACCAGAGATTAAGCAATGTTAAATAGCTTTATTAATATTATTTTATGGTTATATATGATTTATTTATTTTGTTGATGACTAACTTCTATAAGATTTTGTAAACTACTCAAATCTTTATATGGTTTGGTTTCTTATTTATTATAATTACATAAATGTGTTTTGCAATTTAGTTAATTTAAAATTAAATTTTATATGTTCCTCATTTTTGTAATATTGTGAATATTGCTCTCATATGGTTGTATATTATATGAGCATAATATTTTTTAGTTTTTAGTTTTAATTATAAGCTGATTTGTTATCATTTTTTATTTTATTTTTACTTATTATTATTCTTACTTTTATTGAGTCTACATGCCCATTTAAATTGTAGAAAAGGATTCTCGACGTAATTATTTAAATTTAGAAACATTTCAGATTTTCAAATAAATATTTTATATATAATTACATAATCCTAAATATAACTATAAAACAAACACTATATAATAAGCTTTTAATAATTTAAAAAATAAAATAATTACAATACATTAATTACATTATTAATGCTTCCCAACATCAAATAAATATACACTAACATAACACGTTGTAGAAATGTTTCTTTTGAAATCAATAAAATAGATTTTTTTATATATAAATATATCAAGCAAAAATAATTACACATTAAAATAATTCATTTTAAGACAATTCTATCCTCAAATTTTGGAAAGGGTTACCTAACTTCCCTACAACAATTATTTTAATATATAAAAATACTAAAAAGTAAGCCATACATTAAAAGAATATTCACATTAATATTATTAATTTGGGAAATATTTTAGAAATTTTAAATTTAATGTAAAAGAATTAAAAATTAAAAACTTAAGAAACAATGTCTTCGCATTTATGACAAACCTTTCTCATTAATTTAATATAAAACCAATTTTGAAAACTATCTAATGTTAATTTGATTTTTTTTGAAAATTATTACATTTTAATGTAAATAAAACTTGAAAAATATTATATTTTAATGTAAATAACAATCTAATTAATACTTATATAACTTTATTTCATAATTAAACATCTTACACACTTCCATTTTGAATATCATTAATCAGATTGAATGTTGGATTTTGCATTGTACACTTAGTTTCAAGACATAGATTAAGAGTTGATATTAGATGGTACCATCTAATTAATACTTATATATATAATTAAACATGTTACACGCTTCCATTTTGAATATCATCAATAAGATTAAATGTTGGATTTTGCATTATTCACTTAGTTTCTAGACATAGATAAGAGTTGATATTAGATGGTAAGCATTAAAAGTGAACTAAGTGATGAATATGCTAGAAGATCTTCAATTTTATCTTGATTTCCATCTCCTAAACACTAAAGGTTGTGTCCATGAGATCTCGGAAGAATATCAAAGGGTTGAGAACAAGGATGATTAAGGAGCCATATCAATCATGTGTAAGTATATTCTTGGCATTGTTTGTAATGATAGACCTAAACTTGTTTGAATTTCTTTTTCTTTAGGAATACATGTCTAAAATTATAAAGGGTTGTCCCATTCTAAAGTTAATTAAGGATTAAAAATTGATATTCACCGACATAACCCAAGATGTGACAAATTAGTAAAGTGACATTCAACAATCATCATGTTGTGTTCAATTGCGGGGTTAATCTATGGTTATTTCACATTGTGACATTAAGTATGGGTTATATGTCTAACATGAAAAAGGGTTATGTTCCATTAAGGATTAAAAAATGATATATACAATAAAACAACCCAATATGCAACTTATTAATTATGTGACATTCAACGTTCATCAATGATTATGTTTCATTCTGATGTTTATGAAGGTTATGTCGCATTACAGCATTGGGAAAAGGTTTTATGTCTAATATGACAGAGCGTTATGTCACATTCTAACGTTCATTAAGGATTAAAAATGATATAAACTAACATGATCCAAGATGTGACATATCAATAATGTGACATTCGAAGTTCATTGTGTTATGCTGCATTGTGACGTTTATTAATTGTTATGTCACATTGTGACATTGAGAAAGGGTTATATGTCTAATATGACAAAGGGTTATGTCCCATTCTAACATTCATTAAGGATTAAAAAATTATATACACCCACACAACCCAATATGTGACACATTCATAATGTGACTTTTGATGTCGATCATTGTAACATTCATCACGGGTTAAGTCATATTCTGATGTTTATTATGGTTATGTTGCATTCTAACATCTATTATGGATTATGTCACACTCTGTTATTTATTAAGGGTTATATTGCATTGTGACATCCATCCATGGTACATTCCTTAATGGCTCTGTCGCATTGCAACATTCATTGATGCTTACGTAGGATTTCAACATCCACCATTGTACATTCATTAATGGTTTTTCTGCATTGCGACATTCATCGAGAGTTATGTTGAATTTTGACATTCATAAAGGAATACACCATTGTACATTCCTTAATGGTTTTTCTGCATTGCGTCATTTATCGAGAGTTATGTTGAATTTTGACGTTGATAAAGAAATATATTGGATTACAACATTTATCAATTGTTATGTTGGATTGTGACGTTATCAAGGGTTATATCACATTATGACGTTAAGCCATGGTTTGTTACAGTGTTTGGTTGGTATATGTCAACACAACCAAATATGTGACACATTAATAATGTGATAGTGGACGTTTAATAAGCGTTATGTCACATTGTGATGTTTATCACATGTTATGTTACATTAGTGACATTCATGAAGGGTTATGTCAAATTATGATATTTATCAAGGGTTATGTCACATTGCGATAATGCTCAAGATGTGACACATTAATAATGTGATAGTGGGCATTTAATAAGTGTTTTGTCACATTGTGACGTTTATCACATGTTATGTTACATTAGCGACATTCATCAAGGGGTATGTCAAATTGTCATATTTGTCAAGGGTTATGTCACATTGCGATAATGCCCAAGATGTGACACATTAATAATGTGTCTATGGATGTTTAGAAAAATTCTTGTCACGTGGTTCACCAAAGTCAACCATGGTTAAGTATGGCCAAAAGGATGTATTTTTCTATCACGTTAAGACTTTTACTTTTAAAAAGCGAAAAAAAATTCATCTGTGTACACAAACAATGCTTTGGTATTACGGCATTTATCAATACTTATGTTGGATTGCGACATTCCTCAATAGTGCATTCTAATGGTTTTGTTGCATTGTGAAATTCATGGATATTGAAATTCATCATTCCTCAACGATTGTCTCACATTAGTTGCCATCATGTTGTAAGAATTTTCTTTATATATATATAGTCGTTTGAGAAAAGAAATGGTTTAAACCATCCACATTCTACATAGTAATGTGGAATGTTATGTCGCATTGTG
>LPNX010112544.1:588716-614579 GCA_001517045.1 Pseudotsuga menziesii | reverse complement strand
CAAAAAATCCAAGTAAGTTGAGGGATGCCTGATTTTTCAGGTTTCTATTGCATCTAACGCGCCAAAAAGGTCCATCATCTTCTTGCACTCACCCTGATGTTTATCAAGGTTTATGTTTCACTACAATGTTATCAAGGGTTATATCACATTACGATGTTAATCCATTGTTACAGTGTTTGGTTGGTATATGTCAACACAACCAAAGATGTGACGCATTAATAATGTGATAGTTGGCGTTAAATAAGCGTTATGTCGCATTGTGACGTTTAATCCGTAGGTTAATGTGACATTCGAAGTTCATTGTGTTATGCTGCATTGTGACGTTTATTAATTGTTATGTCACATTGTGACATTGAGAAAGGGTTATATGTCTAATATGACAAAGGGTTATGTCTCATTCTAACATTCATTAAGGATTAAAAAATTATATACACCCACACAACCCAATATGTGACACATTCATAATGTGACTTTTGATGTCGATCATTGTAACATTCATCACGGGTTAAGTGATATTTTGATGTTTATTATGGTTATGTTGCATTCTGACATTTATTATGGATTATGTTGCACTCTGTTATTTATTAAGGGTTATATTGCATTGTGACATCCATCCATGGTACATTCCTTAATGAAGGGTTATGTCACATTGTGATATTTATCAAGAGTTATGCCACATTGCGATAATGCCCAAGATGTGACACATTAATAATGTGATAGTCACTGTGACATTGTCAAGGGTTATATCACATTACGACGTTAAGCCATGATTTGTTATAGTGTTTGGTTGGTATATGTTAACACAACCAAAGATCTGACACATTAATAATGTGATAGTGGGAGTTTAATAAGCATTACATCGCATTGTGACGTTTATCACATGTTATGTTACATTATCAACATTCATCAACGATAATGTCACATTGTGATAATTCCCAAGATGTGACACATTAATATTATCATAACCCTTTGTGAACCTCCTACATAGTATTTGAATGCTTGCATTCCCCAATGTATTTGTCACGTTATGAAATTAAACAAAGGCTATGTCACATTGTCACAGTTTGCAAGGGTTTCATGTCACATCTTCGTATGTTTTGCGACACAATACATACTATAGAGAAAAACGTTGGTTATGTCACATTGTGACGTTGATCATCTTCATTTTAATAATACTGAACATATGTTGACTTAGTACATCAATAACATGGTATGGAACATTATGGCTAGGTTACATTATGAATTTGTGATGATATATGTTATTAGGTTAGTTTATAACATGTGAATAATAAATATTGGATATAATTAACTTCAATATATTTTTCATATATACTATATGGAAATACATTGTATTAGACATATTTTAAGTATATTAAATGTTTTATATTAAGTAAATAATATGGTAATAAATATATTAAATATTATTTATTATTATTATAATTAAATAAACAATATTATTTCTATTAATACTTTGTAGATATGTCTATGGGCTCACCCGTTACTAGCAACAACCACATTAAATTAATTAATGTTTCTGAATACGTCGATAGGCGTAAATTTAAGCACATACTAATTATTTCTCATAGTGACAAAGAAATGAAACATAGAGTCCTGTAAAAAAAAAAATTAATGCAAAAACTGTAAGAAATTACCTCAATAATTGAAAAATGCGCCCGAGTTTTATTGTTCCTCCACTCAAAAGAATGCGCCGGAGTTTTATTGTTTCGCCGATCGATTTGATTTCTATTGTTTTGTTAATATGATTTGCAAGATGTCTAGGCAAAGACAGATTTTGATCACCTCCAACTTCGATTTCAATTCATGGATCTGCAGGGAAAAATCTTCGTGCAAAACCTCAATTTTGTTTCCCTCTTTTATCATATTTGTTTGTAAAACTAATTTTTAAGTAAGAAAAACAAAAAAACAAAAATAAAAACACACAGTTCTCTTAAAAAAAATCGTTCTTAATATTTAAAAAAAATAAAAACAAAACAAATACTAATTTTGTCTTTAAAAAAAACAGTAGTCTTAAACACCCCCACCTTGTACTACTAGTGACTATATAATGAAGTTCATGCACAATGAATCACAATGAATTGAAAACAATTTGTCGCCCCACCTTACTCTTTCCTTATTGATTCAACCACAAAACAATTGGTAATGACAAAAGAAGTGACTACATCGATGTAACAAATCTGTCCGGTGAAAAACAACATTCTAAAAATTAACAAAACAATACTAATAAATATCTAATTTTCTTTTTTAACTTCTAATAAGCATCCACATTTAATTAAATTCTTTTAACTTCTGATAAGCATCTACATTTTAAGCTTAAATATTAACTTATACAAAAATAATAACACCATCTACACAACATTGCTTAAATATTAGTTTATACAAAAAAAAATAACACCATCTACACAACATAATGGGAATAAAATATGTTAAATCTCCCTAACTAGCTGCAAGCACCAAAGTTGAATTTTATATATAGCCTCTCACAACCTTTAGTTGTATGTAATTGCAAGGCTCTCTCCACTCACTTTTGGAGAGAGTAGCCTCTCCAATTGAGCATTGCTCGGGATAACACCGAATTGATCTTGGCAATGCGTCCTCTTGATAACGTGACCTTAAAGCTTTGCTCCCTTAGCATTAGTTTTGAAAGCTGAAACATCCATGTTCTTTGGAACATTGAAAAGCCTTCAATATTCTGTCAAGAAACCAATTCGCTTTATGTACAGCCAGATGAGATGCAAATGATATGATTGAAACAATCTTACTCTGCAAGCCAAGCTATCTGTACAATATCGATGCAATGCAGTAATTACGTCAGTGTCTTCTGAATCTGCATTTGAATTGAATGCACAAATTGGAGCACGCAAACGGAAGATGAGGAGAGTTGTAAGTTACATAGCACAATGGGATTCTTTAATAGCTTAATCCTTGGTAAAGCTGATAGAACCATCCTACTTATAGGCAGATAACATTCTATTGAAATTTTTGCAAACGTTGCAAATGTGTACGGTTTTACCAACAACTTAATATCTTGCCACGCCATTTGCACACTTACCGTGTACAGTTTTACCGTGTACTTCACACATAAATTGCTGGTCAGGCCATTTGCACACTTACCGTGCTTGTCATGTTTCATGACAAAGAGTTATTTTATGTGGAACAAGCTACTTAGTTTGAATTTTTTAACCATTGTGAATAGCAACTTTTCAAGAGTGTATCCAACAACGTGCAAGTTTGACATACCAATAATTTGTAATTTAGCAGGGGCCAAGGCGTCTTAAAGTCCACAGATATAGCTTACCCTCCTATCCTTGTCACAACATACCAATCAACAACTTACCTCATCAGTTTTAAGCCTCTGACCTAATTTTACTTGACAATACCATATAAAGAAAGCCATAAGGTCATTGGTCTCGATCTGGTGCAAGTATGGATATCCATCATTGTAGTTAAACATAAAAATTTTAATTAGATTATTGAATCTATCATTATCGCCATTTAAAATTTAAATATGGAAATTTATCTTTGATGTTAGTAGCTATGGTTAAGAGTTCAAATGGAGTTATAGATAAAGAGTTCAAATGGAATTATAGCTCCTATTTTATGAAAGGATATTTATTTTAGTGGGTTGGATGAGTGGTTTGGGTGTTCTGCTCGGTTAATGTAAATTTGTATTCCACAGTTTATAATACGTTATACTTTTCCTTAAAAGTGGGAGGAGTTTTGAGTGTTACGTCCAAGTTAAATTAATGAGTGAAGAATATATAGAAATAAAAACAAAGAAAACAAGGCTGCATGACAGCTAATACCTGCCAATCTAAGTTAGATAGGTAGGTTGAAGCTTCTGTTTGTGGAACAAGAGTATTTGTGAATTAGGTGAATCTATTAGATTATTAAGTTGAAGCTTCCATTTGTTGAATAAAATTATTTGTAAGATAGATTAAATCTATACAAATTGTAAATGGATTGAGAATACAATATATACATAGAAGACAATGTAAATATTTACGGGAAATGAACATATGACACTAATGGAATTGAACCAGACGAGAATCTTAAAACTAAAGGACATGATGACTTATATCAGAAACAAGGAAAATGATGTTTTTATATAGATTAATATTGATTTAAATTAAATTTATTATCCTTTTTGCAGAGTGTCAAAACTTAAGGAAAACTATAGTTACGTAGATTCAAATTTGATGACACTTTACAAAACTTAATATCAAATTTAAATTAAATAGCTTTTATATATTGTTATTAAAGAAATTAACATTATATTGAACCAATTTTTATAACTTTTCATGGTTTCTATGGGAATGAATCCACTTAACAAGTTTTAAATTTGCTTGAGATATGGCTTTATTCATCAAAATCAACGAAACTAACACAAAATGGCTTAATCAATTTAGATGAAAGCATGTTATAGCGAATGTTCTTTCATTCCGTTAGTTTTCTGAATTTTCACCGAAAGAGCGTTACATCTGTATTGTTTTTTTTAGATTAATCCGTGCAATCAATTTCGTGGATTTCCATGTGCTGCTTTGAAAACTCATGTAAACAAAGAAATTCTTTGTGCGTCTAACCATTACATTAAATAGAAACTATTTTTATTGATCCATTTCAATCCCAAAATTACGCCAAGAACTTATTTCTTTTTTTAAAGCAGAAGCTACAAAGAAGTTGGAAGAACGAAGGCAAGCAACAATGGAAGATGCACAAAAGATTGAGTAGGAAGAAGCAGTCTGCGCTAAAGTTGCCGACCAAGTCTCTCAGGCTTGGGTATTGCTCATAGATGATGGAAAGTTATAGAAAGTCACAGAGGAGCTACACACTGATGAAACGAAGGTAAACCAGCTTAAATATGACATGAAGTAGTTACCCTTGGCACAGAAAATGTCTAAGAAAACAGAGATGAGAAAATTGCAGCAACAAGTAACAGTGTTGTGCACACAACAACATCACTGTGCAAAGAAGGTTGAATAACTGCAAGATGAAGCTGAAAGAATTACATGCATCATTCAACCTGTATTGTAGAAAGTGTGCGAAGCAGCTGCATCAATATAGAAGGTAACGCTGGAACATGTCATTTCTGACCTTGTGGAGCAATTGCAGAAGACAGAGGAAGAAGTGCGGTTGGAAGCAGAGAAAGTAGCGAAAATATTGCAAGATTTTCACAGAAACACCGACACAAGTAAATAGGGAATAGCTTCGAGTGGCTTGGGACAATCCACATGTGAGTGTTGGGGGCATGTTGGGCCTAGGGAAAGGAAAGTACAATTCACATACAATGATGCTTCAGTATGCGAAGAGATAAGGCATAAGAAGAGAAAGGAGATGTGATAGAGGCAATGAAAGAATGGTGGAAGAGAAAATGAAGGAAAAGAAGGAAAATGAGACGTGGAAAAAACATATAAAAAAGAAGGAGTTAAGGAAAGAAGCGGTTCAAGTGGAAACTTTGAAAGCTGCGACAAAAGAAGATGTGCGACAGAAGAATATGTGTGGAAGATGCATGACAGAAGAAGATGTGCGATAGAAGGAAGGAATGCAATAAGGAAAAATGCGACAGAATAACAATACCAGAAGGTGTGCAATGGTATAATGACTGGAAAACGACAGTAGGCATATGACCAAAACATGACAGTTTGAGAAGATCATGGAGACAAGGTTGGGAAAAGTCAGCGAAAGCCGCACGTACGAAAAAATATTTGTAATTTGGGCCAATAGTTCCTACTAACATGTGTTGCTAGAATAGCAAATACAACCTGTTGGCTAAGTATAGGAAGTTTGATGAGAAAACGACATGTAAAGAGTCCATAAACAACATGTAAAGAGTCTGTAAAAGGAGGAACCCAAGTTTTATGCGGGTTAGACACCTTAGACTCTCATTAGATGCTTTGCTGTTGGACTCTCCCATGTTATTGTTGTATGTTAGTTTGCTAAGTACATGGAGCCGAGTACCTGTAGCTAAGTGCACAAAAGTGTAGGAGAAGTTGAGTCGATCCAGGTTGTGTGCAGATCGTCAGTAGAGTCAAGTAGGGAGGGAATAGAAGAGAAGATCAGAGAGTATGAGAGGAAGAAAGAGTCCGTGTAGATAAAGAAGAAGATCTAGAACAAAGCCTGCAACTTAGTTCACAGACAAAAGGTGCATACATTTCTCATTCCATATGAAGAGTGCCTTTGTGGTTTTTCTTGGATAGGTTTCCACGTTAACTAATGCGTCGAATATATGAATGGTGAATTTGTTTAAGATGCATGTGTATATGTTGCTATGATTGAATGTCTTTATATTTTCTTATAAAGAGTATATTGATGTTTGTTGCACTATTATTGTGAATGTGTGAATGTACTTATGCTCCATTGGGTTGTTGATATAGTACTTGCATAAGGAGGAATTGTATCATAGCTTGGCTGTGTAGAATAAGTGTTAAAATCCCACCCATCATCTTTCGTCAAGTGCCTTGGTGTGTCGCCAAGGGATAGGAAATTCCCCACCCAATTGTGGAAACCTGGTTCTGGCAGTTCCCATCAAGGAAGATATCTCAGGTGAGACTGCGTCTTAATGCGCAGATAGAAGGTGCATGCATTTTTCCTGCAAGATGAAGAGTTCCTTTGTGGTTTTTCCTAGATGGGTTTTCACGTTAACTACTGTGTCGAATGTATAAATGGTGAATGTGTTTAAGATACATGTATATATGTTTTCCTGAGTAAATGTCTATGCATTTGTTTATAAAGAGTATATTGATGTCTGTTGCACTGTTATTGTGAATGTGTGAATGTACTTATGCTGCATTGGGTTGTTGATATAGTACTTGCATAAGGAGGAATCGTGTTGTAGTTTGGCTGTGTAGAATAAGTGTTAAATCCCCACCCATCATCCTTCGTCGAGTGCCTTGGCGTGTCGCCTAAGAGGAACAGGAAATGCCCCACCCAATTGTGGAAACCTGGTTCTGGAAGTTACCCATTAAGGAAGATATATTGGGTTAGACTGCATCTATGCTGCAGATGCTTCTGACCAAGCCTCACTCTGTCGGGATGATATCTTGGGATTTGTTTCACTAAGCAGAAGGGACTGAACCTGGGTCGAATGGAAGCATAAAATACAACAAATGGTTCCATTGCCAGGATCGAATCATTTTGGTGAGGGATATGTTGTGGCAACCAACGAATTATGAAGTCCAATATTGGGTGGATTTCAAAGCGTTAGAGTTTGTACGAGAAGAGAGTAAAGGATCTCGGTGGAACCCAACAGAGTGGTTGGCCCGATACCTCTACACAGATATTCACGAGATTTTCTTTTTCGAGTTTCCCATTGTGTTGCATGAGTGGTTGTCAAAGTATGCATGAGGCCCTGATCCTGTTGGCGGTGCTTCTTGGGATGCAGGGTACGGTGGCAGTGTTGGAAGTTGGAAAAATCATCCAAACATTGGTTCTAATCATTTTAAGGATCAACGAGATGAAATATATTTGCTTCATATGGAAGGGGATAAGTAGAAGTATAAACGCCTTGGAACCTACCTCAGATTTCGGCATTAGCTTTGAAAATTGGTGATGTTGATGAAATTTTCCATCTAGTTCGTCCTACCGCTGTGAAATAGTAACTATATCCGATAGAAGAAAGAACGAAAGAAGCAACAACATAAGTTACACAAAATTTTGGAAGAACGAAGGCAAGCAACAATAGAATATGCACAGAAGATTAAACAAGCAAAAGCAGTCTGCGCTAAGGCTGTCGACCAATTCTCTTAGGCTTAGGTATCTCTCCTAGATGATGCAGAGTTAGATAAAGTCGTAGAGGAGATGGGCACAACTGAAACAGAGGTAAATCCACTAAAAGATGAGATGAGGCGATTTCCCTTATCGCGAAAAATGGATAAGGAAACAGAGATGAGAAAATTGCAGTAATAAGTAATAGTGATGCACACACAACAATGACATCGTGCAGAGAAGGTTGAAGAGTTGCAAGTTGAAGTTGAAATAGTTATAGGCATCATTCAACCTATACAACAGAAATTGCATGAAGCAACTGCATCAATAGAGAAGGTAACATTGGAACATGTCAGTTCTGACCTTATGGAGCAATTGCAGAAGACAGAGGAAGAAGTGTGGCTAGAAGGAGAGAAAGTAGCGAAAATCTTGGAATATTTTCACAATAAAGTCGAGACAAGTAAATAAATCAAGGAATAGCTTTGAGTGGCTCAAGACGAGCCATAGGTGAGTGTTGGGGACATGTTGTGCCTAGGGAAAGAAAAGAATAATTCACTTAGTATTCTTCTTAAGTATGCGAAGAGCTAAAGAATAAGAAGAGAAAGGAGCCGCGACAGAAGGAAGGAAGAGTAGATGAAGGAAAAGAAGGAAAATCAGGTGCAACAAAACCAGATAAAGAAGAAGGGGTTGAGGAAAGAATCAATTCAAGAGGAAACTGTGAAATCTATGATAGAAGAAGATGTGCGACATAAGGAAGATTTGCGATAGAAGAAGATGTGTGACGAAATAACAATGCGAGAATGTGTGTAGTGGTATAACGGTTGGAAAACAACAGTAGGGCATACAACCACAAAGAGACAATTCAGTAAGATCATGAGGATGAGATTGGCTAGAGTTGGTGGAAACCGCACGTATGAAAGCATTTTTGTAATTTGGATCAGTAGTGCCTACTGACATGTGTTGCTAGAATAAGAAAGACAACCTATTAGCTAAGTATAGGAAGTTGGCTAACAAAGAGACATGTAAAGAGTTTGTAAATAGTATGTAAAGAGTTTTTAAAGAGTTTATAAAAGGAGGAACCCAAGTTGTATGTGGGTTAGACACCTTAAACGCTCATTAGCTACTATGCTATTAGACTCTCCCTTGTTATTGTTGTCTTTTAGTTTGCTAAGTGCATGGAGTCGAGTACCTGCAGTTGAGTGCGAATAAGTGTAGGAGAAGTTGAGTCGATCCAGGATGTGTGCGGATCATTAATAGATTCAAATAGGGAGGGAATAGAAGAGAATATCAGGGAGCATGAGAGGAAGAAAGAGTCTATGTAGATAAATAAGAAGTACTAGAATAGAGTTTGCAACTTAGTGTGCAAACAGAAGGTGCATACATTTCTCATGCCAGATGAAGAGCTCCTTTGTGGTTTTCATTGGATGGGTTTCCACGTTAACTACTGCATCAAATATATGAATGGTGAATGTGTTTAAGATGCATTTATATATGTTGCTCTGAGTGAATGTCTATGTATTTGCTTATAAATAGTATATTGATATCTGTTGCACTATTATTGTGAACATGTGAATGTACTTATGTTGCATTAGGTTGTTGATATAGTACTTGCACAAGGAGGAATCGTGTTGCATCTTGGTTGTGTAGAATAATTGTTAAAACCCCACCCATCATCCTTCGTCGAGCACCTTAGCGTGTCACCAAGGGACATGAAATCCCCCACCCAATTGCGAAAACCTGGTTCTGGCAGTTACCCATTAAGGAAGATATCTAGCGTGAGACTGCATCTAGGCTACAGATGTTTCCAACTGAGCCTTGCTCTATCGGGTTTATATCTTGGGATTTGTTGCGTTAAGAAGAAGAGACTAAACCTCGATCGAAAGGAAGCATAAAATCCAACAATATATATATATATATATATATATATATATATATATGTGTGTGTGTGTGTGTGTGTGTGTGTGTGCACGCAACATAGTGGTGTCGTGGATAAAAAAATAGATAAAAAGGTATAACACTCTTTGGATGGCCATTGCTTATTATAAAATGAATTAAGTACAGTTACATAACCAAAACCAACACAATGTTGTGTAATGATGCAATTGTCTAATCATGTAAATGAAAAACAACACTACCTGGACAAATGGACAAATGGCAAGTACAAAAAAAATGAATAATATGGAAGGTATTGAATCTATTTCTATAATACCCATACAAAATGAGAATAAAAAATAAAAATAATAAGCTTAAGTTTGGAATAGGTTAATCATATAAACACAAAAATCAAAGTTTTAATTATCCATTATTATTCCTTGTGATCCGTGGGCCTTCCATCTAACCACATAACTAATATTGTCACCTTCACACTCAAATACACACTAAGTAATTTGACATACCATCTGACAGGGTCATCGTTGATAAGATTGATAGATTACTAATAAAAAGGTATAACACTCTTTGGGTGACCATTGCTTATTATAAAATGAATTAAGTACAGTGACATAACCAAAATCAACTCAATGTTGTGTAATGATGCAACTTTCTAATCATGTAAATGAAAAACAACACAACCTGGACAAATGGACAAACCATGTACAAAAAAAATGAATAATATGGAAGGTATTGAATCTATTTCTATAATACCAATACAAAATGAGAATAAAAAATAAGAATAATAAGCTTAAGTTTGGAATAGGTTAATCATATAAACACAAAAATCAAAGTTTTAATTATTCATTATTATTCCTTGTGATTTGTGGGCCTTCCACTTCTAATCACATAACTAAGGTTGTCACCTTCACACCCAAATACACACTAAGTAATCTGACATGCCATCTGACAGGGTCATCGTTGATAAGATTGATATATTTAACATTTCCCAAACTCCCGATGTCGTAATTAAAATAAAAGTTCTCCTTAGGAATTGAGAGCATACTAGTTTTGAAATCTAAGTCAGTAAGTATTGAAAAAGATTTCAATTATGCTATTGTGCTCAATTTCTCTCCTCGTTTAGCAGGTTGGAATAAAACCCGCTAAAATAAAAAAGCTCATAATGACCATTGATCTTTTTTAACTTATCTTTTGTTACTTGAATGCCATCGATTCGATATTGGACATCCATTAAGCTTCGAGATTCATTCATTGTGTAAACAGAGAAGATATTAAATTAGATTATTTTTTTGTTATAAATTTTAAATATAGTAAGTAGGTCAGAATGTGCTGGTTGAAAATTGAATTAGAATAATAACCTATAACCATAGCTTTGATGGTACAAACATAAAGAGATTTTAGGATATTAAATTGGATCTATGGTTTTGTACCTTTTTATAGTGATCTTTTAGCAAATCCTCGTGGATATAAGTCATTGCAAAATTATGAACTGACTGGTTTGTCATCTAGCATTATTACATGTCTTTATATACAATTCAAACTCGACCTCATATTACCATTATGCAATTCAAATTGGACCTCATATTATCATAACAACAGATGGAAACTATCATTACAAGAGGTGGCAAAAAAGCATAGGTAGAAGCAGACTAAGGGAACTATATTCGCACTTACATAGGGACCTTCGTAAACAACATTTATTATGTTACAATTAGGTCAATCTCATATTATATAGTTCTTCCCATAGGTACGATGGGACTTGGATTCCATTTTACAGACTTTGGGGAGCTACATACTACTACATAGATGGGGTTATTAAGACAATATATGTGTAAATTGTCTCAACTTAAGAGAAAAAATGTTTGTGTATTGTCTTTAAGAGGGTGTCTTAAACTTGTCTTAAATTATTGTATTAAACTAGTGTCTTAAATTTAAGACAATTTTAATTGTCTTAAATTTAAGATAATAGTTTAAGATAATAATTTAAGACAATAGTTTAAGACACCCACTTAAAGACAATACTTAAGACAATCAAAATACAAAGAAGAAAAGATGAAAAACCATAACTTTTATCTTAAATTTTAATCACACATAGACATGTGTTTCCACTATAAAGGCACTAAATGTGTTCAAACTTTCCTTCACTTTTCTCAACTATTTCAAATTACCATGTATTAACCCCTGTGACTGATTGTTAACAGAAGATCTTATCCTTTTGCAAAATAATTCATAAAAATGTCAATTTATAAAGAAAAAAAACTGAGATAATGTAACAACTCAATTTAGATGTTTTGATATTTGGGTGTATGCACCAATTCCCAATTTCCTCTTATAAATGCATGCAATCGTGAATTCCAGTCTAGAGCTAAATATAGATACAAGTTGGGATTTTTCTAATAAATAGAAAACATAAAAAAATTTAGAATAAGAAAGAGAGTGTTCGCAACAAAAACCAGAATTGAGTCAATGACCCCACACTCAAATTAGAGATCTCTCAAATTGAGTCACTCTCCTTACTTATATTTCTCACACCTTCGCTCTTTGTCCTAGCTTACACAGATAATATGTCTCTAACCTTTAATTATACCCAACCTTTAAGATTGTGTAAGCTACATAGAGGGATATGTTATTATGTGAATTGAGGACTATGTTATTACCTTAATCAAAAAATTGAGGGCGGATAAGAAGGCTACGTTGGCAATGCGTAGGCGGTATGTCTTTCCAGGCTTCACTGGTAGAATGTAGGGTGAGAATTGGCTGTTGGTACTGTTGCATATTTTATTGTATGCAGAAAAATTGTATTTTCCTATGCCCTCTATCAAAAGAGACTACAAAAGTAACACATAAATTCACGTATATTAGTGAATTTCGATCAATCATGGATTCCATCCAGAATATCTAAGAGGAAAGAGTGGAGAAAATGTATATGACATAGAATAATACTTGAGGCTCCCCAACCCAAACAAAGGGATTAGATAAGAGGCCTAGAGCCTGTTGGTAACTACTAGTGTGCCACCATTCATTGAGGATGATGCTCGGTTCTCCATTATATGTGAAGGGCTCTTTCTTAGCCAAGTCAACTATCAACGACCCATACAAACCAACCATATGTTGCAGACCATAGTGGCCATGATATAAATATGTCTCAGGCTGCATACATAGTTAGCATTAAGCTATCGTCTTATTACCGAATCGCAACCTTAAGATGCAAATGTAAAATATGTTTAAAACTTAGTCTTCCAGCAACGTCTTTGTACATATAAGTCATGCTAGGTTGCATTGCATATTGAGACATGGAAGTAGTTCCATCGCTCCACGGAGTTTCAATCAGAAGCATAGTAGCACTTCGATAAACAATGATATGTATTACAAGAGCACATATATTAAAGAATCAATCCATCACATCAAGAATCAACAATGAAATTACTTTGATGGAGACCGAATCATACTTGGTGGAATCCATGCCAGTGAATGACAACATTTTCAGTGGGCATTTGATTCTCTATACAATGGTGTCTCCTTCCATAGCTCTAATTGCAGGACCTGGATACTTCAAGCATCTTGATTCTAGACGGATCTAGGGATATCGTACCCTATTCCCCTTTCATTCATACCCTTTCATCTCTCCCCTTTCACTTAACGATACGATGGTTACACAATGGAGGGTTACACAATATGATGATTACACTATTAGGTTGGTTACACGATGCAGTTATGATGCTTGACGTACGATGCATGAACTATGATCTGCTTGATGTACGATCTGCTTCATGTTTCCACGATGAGGCATGAGCCGCACAAACTAGAGTAATTATAAATAAAAGCTCAGCTTCTCTGTTAAGATAACTTAGGTATGGTTCTAGTTTCTCACGTATGGTTCTTCCTCTGGTTTATCAAGGAAAACAAAGATGTAATTTATGGCCATATAGTATAAAGCGGACTTTTAATTGTTAAAATACAAAGTATTACTTAATAAGAGCTCGGTTCACAGCTGGTTATATAAGAAAAAGAGATTCTGTCCATTGGATATGAAACATAGCTTGTAGCTTTCCATTTTTAAACCTATTACATTTCAATTACTGAGGATATTAAGAGGACTGACTTCTTTAAGGGATTCCATTCTTAAGTTACAGTAAATAAAATAATCCAGCAAGGCGATGTAAGGGGGATTTGAATCGTATTTCCAAAACGATAATCAAATCAAGTAGAATTATCTACTATATTATTGTAAATAAGTTCAAGAGGGTGACTCTTCTTATCGATGATTCAGATATCTCTTTTGGAGTTGATTCATCTCTATGGAGTTACACGCATTTTTCATCAAAATTTAATATAAATATACATAATAAAGCACATTCTTGGGGTTTCAACCTTTGTAGGAAAGGCCTCCCACCCCAATCGACAACCAGTTAAATAAAGTAATTGTAAAACACATGGCATCGAATTCTTACAATGATGAGAAATAAAATAATAAATAAGATGTGCACTGCGGGTATTACAGAGTTTACTTATCTGTCAATGGTTAGGAAACTTCTCCCAGCCTCGTGCCCTCACGATAGCAGAAATATCTAAAATAGTCGATCAGTTTCGTAGAGCGTCCAGAAACACAGTGTTGGTAGGTTTTGATGGCGTAGAAATACACAGAGCTGATGGATACCTCATTTACCAATGTCTTAATCACGACATCAACGACAGATCTTATGATTACGGTGGAAGTATAGAGAACCATTGCAATTTATCCCATGAAATTGTGCAGTCCGTGGCGAAGGAGATCAGGACGGAGTGCACCGCCATACGATTGTCTCCCATCATAGACCACAATGAGGAAACAGACTCTTCCTCTTTGTCTCTCACCCGCCACTTAATTCGTCTTCTGAATCGCTACCCTCAGGCCTACCTGCATGTCATTGAGTCACGCTTCGCTATGGAAGGCGTCAAGCAAGGTGCTTCGTAAGAGGCCGAAATGATGGATGCCGAGATGTGGAGAACAGTGGGAGGGGAATACAGAGGAAGGCTGATGTGGAGTGGGGAATATGTTATAGAGAGTGACATGGAAGCTATGTCTAAAGGCCATGCAGACATGATTATATCCTTCGGTCGTCTATTCATTTCGAGTCCAGACCTTCCTCTAAGATTGGCCATTGATTCCAAGCTTAATGAGTATGACATATCTACATTCTACACTAATCATCAGGTTACCAAATACACCGATTACCCATTTGACAGGGATTTTCATCAATGCCCATGCCATCTCTCACAACCCTTCTAGTTGAGCAAAAGCTTCATTCAAAATCCCAAATCCTTTTTCCTCCCAAAAAAATCAGCTTTAGTTTTTTTATAAGAAAATAACAACGTCAAAAATTTTGTAGTTTTTAATCTATTTTTGTCTTAAAAATAGTCTTAATTATCATTAAATGTTTAGAAAAAAATATTTAAGACAATATGTTAATTTCGTCTTTAAAATTTGTCTTAAAAATAGTCTTAACTGTCATAAAATATTTAGAAAGAAATAAAGAAATATTTAAGTCAATATGTTAATTTAGTCTTTAAAATTTGTCTTAAACAACCCATCTTTAGACCATGATCTGCCAAGTTTAGACCATGCACATGAAGGAATTTTCAAGAAGCTCAGTAGGCACATGTTGAATGAATCCCCGTGGCCGTATGTGGATACCATTTCAGCCTACTTCATTAACGATCATGTTCTATCTTTCAAATTGAAGTGAATTTGGATAAGCTTGGCCTTGCTTGCTCTTTCTCTTGCTCCACTTGATCGATGATCTATTGTTTCACGATACACTGTTTCACCCAGGTATACATGAGACACCATTTCAGGTCATTGTTCACGGTGTCGGTAATATGCATTTGCTAAATCAGTGGCCCATATAAAGGAATTATGCACCAGACTATTCTCATATATATTCAGGAGAAAGTTGGATTCAGTTTGGGTTATGGGATTCCCACGACGGGATCGATCATATTATCTGTAATATTATCAATAGACACTCCATTTTACAGACACAAAGTTCACAAAGGGAATCCTTTCGGTCGCGTGGGGTAGGTAATTATTGCAGCTGCTTGTAAATGGAGAGTTAATGTGTTGTCAGATTCCACCAAACTTCATGAAGTTGACCCAAGGAGTATGTTGCCAACAGAAGTTACCAATTCATCATACTCCGAGCTTGAGGTGAGTTTAACAATCATTTGTAGTTTACGTTCCTGAAATTGAACCCTATTCTTATTACTTTGGACACTGTCATGTGGATGTTGTAATATTCAGTGAATTTCTCTTAGATCAATGTAAGTAAACCAAGTTCTACAACCCTGTAATTTTTTTAAAAGTTAAAGTAGGATGAAATGGCTACTATTAAAATCAACCCAAAGGCTGATAACTATCTACACTGTGACCTATCACGATACATAATCATCAATAATTGTGTTGTATACTATTTTTTAAACCAAAATTGTTCTCTTTCTCAATGAGGGTGGAGTTACTTTAAAAAAAATTAAATATAGCTAGAACAGTAGAAAAGACCGTGAAAATGGGATTTAGGTTTTAGATGAAGGGAAAACCTTAGAAACCCATATAAGAAAAATCAATAGAATCATATAATTCTATGAAATTATATTATGGTATAGTTATGGAACTTTTATTCACATTTTGTGGTAATTTGCAGATCTCATGCATCCAAATCCCCTTTCATGATTCCCCTCCATGATTTTTTCATTTTTTTTCTACTACATATTTTAAGATGCTAAAAACCTAATAGTGTAATTGCAGCCTTTGCATTATCAAAAGTTAAGACTGGAATCCAGAACCCAGAATATCTAAAGTAAATTCTATGGGATGCTTACAAATATAAGTTTGATGTCTCTTTATTCATGAAGATTTGAGGATTGGGGTGATGAAGTTTAACAAACAATTCACAAACCTGAATGATTTACCATTGAAAACCTAAAAAGCATTTAGTGTAATCAACCTAAAAGCATTAAGTGTAATGGAAGGGTTTGCAAAATATTAGTATTGTAACCTGTTTGTTGGAAATTTTGTCTTTAGGAAAACTAGGTTCAATAGCACAAACTAACCTCAAGCGGGTCATTTCTGCCATCTACGTATTTGGATACTCAACTGTAGATCCTAGAAACACCGAGGGAATTGCAATGATTTTCAAAGACAACTTTCTTCCATATGGGAGAGATCTTGCAAATCATAAACCCACTAGCCGATTTACGAATGGAAAATTAGCAACAGATATATCATGTATGACTCTATGGACAACTTGGTGATGTAGAATAAAGAATTTTGATAGCTTGGTTAGTGATGTTAGACTTACAAGTAGATAGTAATATAGTTTGTCTTAAATCACAGTACAACAATGAAGGATCGGACTTACCGTGTTCTAAAATAAATTAGAATTTAGTTAAAGTTTGATTGACTATACTTTCTAATGATGCTATTGCAACTGTTCAATTACTAACCTGGTGTTTGTTATGTTATTGTAGGTCACCAAGCATTGCCTCAATTCCACCTAAGGAGCTGCAGACATTTCTGGTCGAAAATTGTGACAAAGGTCACTTAATCATGTATGTGGTGTAGGAGGGGCCATCCTTAACAAACATGTAAGTTCAAGCCATTTAACGGACCAACAACGAAGTCAATGGTTGACTTCGTTGTTGGTCAGTTGGATGGCTTGAACTTACATGTTTTTTAAGCTCAGGTTGTGGGAGGTAGGCAAGAGGTCCTTGTTGACTTCATTGTTGGTAGGTTGGATGGCTTGAACATACATGTTTTTTAAGCTCAGGTTGTAGGAGGTAGGCAAGAGGTCCTTGTTGACTTCGCTGTTGATACGTTGGATGGCTTGAACTTACATGTTTTTTAAGCTCAGGTTGTAGAAGGTAGACAAGAGGTCCTTGCTCAAAATAGTCATTTCTTTGATTTTGACATAATGTTTTACCATTTCCATTTCTTTGGTTTGACATAATGTTTTACCATTTCCATTTCTTTGAGATTGAACACTTACATGCTTCTATTTCCAAGGTTCTTAACACTAATAGGTTAGATGCTTAATTGATCGCTTCCTTTATCTACCAAATGATAAAGATTACTTCCTTTATCTACCAACTGATAAAGATTAGAATATTGCACTGCAGTTAAATTCCTTTCACAAGAAATCCTCTGAAAATTGACGACATGAAGGCGGTGAATGGTGAAGATGGCTGATCAGCGAGCCAAGGCGGTGAGCAGTGAATGCAAGTTCAAAGTAAACCAACACACAGACTGAACACATTAAAATGATTTCAATTCTATGTGACAACCGCCCATCCAAAATTAAATATTAAATTGCCATAACCACCGAATACAAGCGCTATCGATGTATTGAACAACACATTAAAATTCCACTTTCTAAGAATCTTGCGGTCGACTCAGCAATAAGGCCTCCAAGTCATTAGGTGATGGTATGATAGATAAATAAATTTGTAATAATTAAGAAAATAACAATTTCAAACTCTAATCTTAAAGAATTGAGAAATGGTAAATATTTGTTAGTCAACTGAAACTAAGTGCTCTTCAACGCTAATCAAATGCAATATACACCACCTATCAGTCAGTATAATACAAAGATAACCATAAAACATATTAATCCACACGAATAGAAGACCAAGTAATGTATTTACTTTTTATTACCAGAGAATATTTACTTTATAGATCTAAGTTACATATATGGATTTAATACTTGTAATAGAGAATTCATTGATTAGTTTTGACCAGGGGAAGGGAGAGATTAGACCAAAGAAAGGGTGAGAGTATGTACATGCATAGTGGCGGTGGGGGGAAAGATGGTAGAATGCTGCCAAAACTCACCACATACAGAGATCTGCAGCAATGATTTGCACTTCCAAGTTGTGGGTTAAACTAAGTTTTGTAGAGTGAGGTTTGTATTAGCTGATGCCGATTCAATCCAAGAGCATAACCTATCAGTTGTGAAATAAAAGCAACATAGAATGCCACACATAGCTTCACGTGGTATGTTTACAATTGCAGGATTGCAACTTGTCCAAGTGGAATTACCTGTTTTGGAATATTATTATTGTTTGACGCATATATTGAGCACCTGAGTGGGTCTAATGGTTAAGAACAAGTGTTATCTCTTTGGAGGTTACGGGTTCAAAAACGGCCGGACGTCTCGACCCCTACTAAGTCACAAGTACTAGGTATATCTGACTTGCTGAATATATTATGCTTTTCATTAAACTTTTTTATGATTTAAACTTTGTCGGTGTATGTTTCTCCAAGTTCTCTCACCATTGATTTTTTTTAACTGCTATCAGCGGTAGATAAAAATGATTTCTTAAGTGGGTAAGAGAAATTTAGATTTTCAAGCAAGTTAATGTAACATCAATTTGGAATTTTGAAGAAGCACACATAATTCATAACGTATTGATAAATCATAATGGGCACGGTTTCACTCTAAGGTGGGACATATTGGTAATTCATAAGGAGCATTGTTTCACTCCTAGGTGGGACTTGGATGTTAACATGTTTTCTTTTCTAAATGATAACAAGTTTTTTTAGTTTTTATTCGAAGACCAGAAGTAATTTTAGTTTTTATTGGAAGACCAAAAAGTGGTTTATGCCTATATGTTCAAATTTGTAATTAGTTAGATATATTTTACAGAACCACAAGTGAAAACGATGGCTATACATATATGTTCAGATTTGTGATTAGTTAGATATATTTTACAAGAAAAACAAGTGAAAACGATGGCTATACATATATGTTTAGATTTGTAATTAGTTAGATATATTTTACAGAACGACAAGTGAAAACGATGGCTATACATATATGTTTAGATTTGTAATTAGTCAGATCTATTTTATAGAACGACAAGTGAAAACGATGGCTATACATATGTGTTCAGATTTGTAATTAGTTAGATGTATTTTACAGAACACCAAGTGAAAACTATGGCTATACATATATGTTCAGATTTGCAATTAGTTAGATATATTTTACAGAACACCAAGTGAAAACTATGGCTATACATATATGTTCAGATTTGCAATTAGTTAGATATATTTTACAGAACGACAAGTGAAAACGATGGCTATACATATATGTTCAGATTTGTAATTAGTTAGATATATTTTACAGAACAACAAGTGAAAATGATGGCTATACATATATGTTCATATTTGTAATTAGTTAGATATATTTTACAAGAACGACAAGTGAAAACAATGTCTATACATATATGTTCAAATTTGTAATTAGTTAGATATATTTTACAAGAACTACAAGTGAAAATGATGGCTCTACATATATGTTCAGATATGTAAAATAGTTGTTAACATATTTTGTCTAAATATGTTAAAGATTGGGTAAGACGGTTGCTAACATATTTTGTCTAAATATGTTAAATATTGGGTAAAACGGTTGCTAACATATTTTGTTTAAATGTGTTAAAGATTGAGTAAATTAGTTGCTAACATATTTTGTTTAAATGTGTTAAATATTGGTTAAAGAGACTGATAGCATATTGTTGTCTAAAGGTGTTAAAGATTAGGTAAAAAGGTTGTTAGCATATTTTGCCTAAAGTTGTCAAAGATTCAGTAAAAAGGGGTGTTAGTATAATTCGTTTTAAATTATTTAATAGATCTAAAAAGAATCCTTTCAAATGGATTACCTTTAGATTGGCTAAAAATGATCCTAAAGTACAATGTATGAAGTTTGCATAAACCTTACGGCCATTGTCCTTGGTAAACCATTCTTAACATCTCTAGATCAATATTTGATATACAAGTTCACATTAATACGTTAATAGAACCCTGCATATGTTTTGCTCATGTGAACACTTCTTAAACTGTGTAGATTGGGATATGATTTTATGGTTTTTCATAGTGTTGAACATGTATAGATTCATGGATCAAATGCATGGGTTTGTATAGATTTCATTGCATGTGCTTGTACAGACCCCATGTATGTTTATTGAGGATGTCTAGTTATGCATAGGGTTTACTAATGGATTTTTGTGTTTATGATTAAATCTAGCTTGTTTTAAAAGAAAATATGTCCATTAGAATGGAGTAGTAAAAGTTAAACCTGTCTTGACGACTAAGAAATCTAAGTCTCATACTCATAGGAAAAGTATCCCTTTGATCAGAATACTATCGTAACTTGAAACTGAGAGAGTTTATGTTTATAATCTCGAGCGTAGTAGATTCATAGTCTAGCTCAGGGATGAATTTAGATAAAAAAACATAAATTAGATGAAGCCTATGGTTGGGAGGAATTTCATAGACACTCTTTCAGTTTCCCAAGATAAAGTCAGATTAAATGAGAATTTGTGATGGTTATCTTTTTTTATAGGATTTAATTCATCTTGTTTATAAGTTTAATATGAGGCTTATGTTATTGGATTGATAAACTGATATATAATACTAACATGTGTGTTGATTTACATGACTTCAAGTGTTGGTTGTAGAGGCTGTGAAAGGCATCGAGATAACTCTCGGAAGACATTGTAGAATAAAATCGTTGTTTATGTGCATACTTTTTAGTTAAGTGTTTTTAACCTCTAAAGTATATCTAACCTCATTGTTTGATCTACTCATGAAAACTCATATGTCATGTTTGATAGGTTGTGCCCAGGAGATGAAGTACAGAGAATGGTGCCTTGTTATGTAGGGACCACAATTTAAAGATAGGGTTAATGTGTAAATAGTTATCTCATTTCAAAGATAGTCTCACGACTAGTGTAACTGTTGTACTTTATTATAATTTGTTTATGTAAATCAACATTAAAGTGATTGTGTTTAGTAGATTCCTAATCTTGAAATAATGGTATGGTTAAGTAAAAAGTTTTGAATTTATTTAGTATGATTAAATGTATACTAATAAAAAAGAAAAAAAATTATACTGCCACCTGGAGAATCTATTCAAATATTTTGGGGTATGTTAGATATGGTATCAGAGCACGGTTACAAACATTCAGGCTTATATGGCTCATTCGGAGGTAACGAATATAAGTTAGTTGAACATGAAAAGGGACTTCATCTATAAGAATGCAAGCATAAAAATTTCGTTACCAAGGATCGACAAGAGGTAACCGACAAGCCTTCTTTGAATAACAAGTAGGTATGTTCCATTTGCTAAAGCATTATAATGGCATAGCATTATCTATATATGAGCATTGTATATTTTTCATTATTTTGTCGGAATGATCTTTTACGGGTGAATACTAGTCAATGAATATCTCCTTATACTCTACAATTAGGACAAGAAAGTAATCATTAAAATGATTGAGAAGGATAGACTATTGGGTTAATGCTTTATGAATTAGGATCTTGTAAAGTCATTCTAGCTTTGAATTTTTAAAGGAAAAAACTAATATCCCATAAAAAGTATAACCTTGCTAGACTAAAGTATCTAGATTCTTTTTAAACAAACGAATTAACTTTAATTAGTTTACTTGTACATTCTACTGGTGTGAGGTATTCTATGACTAAGAAATTGTCAGGTTATAAGGGAGAATAATGGGTAGGAGTCTCCTTGTTTCAATCTGGTATGTGATTGTACAGAATAAGTGATTATAAAACTAATGTGTGACATTAGAACACGCGTATACCTTTGCTTGTCAATTCAACAAAAGGATAATGGTTATGATTACTTAAAAGGTACACAAGTGCATTTTACATAGTTCATAGGATGCTTATGATGAAAATGCATTTCTTATTCCACTGATCTTTACTATGGATGTTAGAATACTTTGAGTGTTTTTTATAAAAGTTATACCTTAATACAATCAAGATTTATGAGATAGAGGTATACGTTATATGCATGGATACCTTGACAATCTATTTCATTTTGATATGTGGATTTCATGAGATATTAAGTGTAATACTAGTATGTGTTATTACAAGTAAACTTGTACCTTGGCATATGAATGTCATATAAAAAAAACATATGCGGTCACCCTTATAAAGGTAAGTATTTATATTTTATAAAGATATGTAGGTATATATGTAGACCATTTGTTGTTACTTACATAGTGTTAGTATGTACAAGGAAAAGAGGTTATCCTAAATTCTTTTAAGTGGTCACGAAGTCTATTGTAGTTCTTTGGTCTATAAACAATGCACATATATATTTCCCCGAAAATTAATGTGCCAAGAAAATTATTTTGTATCTTGTTGAACCATGACATAAGGATGAAAATAAGAAACCAAAAGAGGCTGCTTATTTCAGATGATCATGTACTAAGAAGGATGATTTCTTATTATTATACTTGGGGAAAATATTTTCTTATAAAATTTGATTTTTTTTGTTACACCAAGTGGTACTAACAAGTGAATTTGGTAGATGGTCTATATTATTTGGAACTTGTGGAAAGACAAAAGCATAATATATTATGCATGGTAAGAATATGGTAAGAATCTATATAAAGATGAAGGAACTCATGAACATATATATATTAAAGCATGAGTAAGAAAACATGTGAACCTATTTGATGTTATTTTGTTGCATGTTGTAATTGTCAAATATGCAAGAAAAAATATATGATTGATGGTTAAAAGAAATTTTCCTGAACTCAAGCAAGAGTCTGGGTGAAAAATAAATTCCTGGACTCGAGCATGAAGGCTTGGGGGGGAAATAACCTCTTCTCGGAGGGAACACCAAGGGGAAAAATTGAGGATCCAACTCTACTTTGCTTAAAGTAACTTTTCCTGGACTCAAGCAGGAGGATGGGTGGAAAATAAATTCTTGGAATCAAGCAAGGAGGCTTGAGGAGAATTATGAAAGAGTTTGTGATATCAATAGCAAGACCTAGGCTCAAAGTTTCACATCTGGAAAACATGCTGTTGTTTGATGTTTTTAAGGGGAAAATATTTGACTAACAATCAAAAGGGAGAGTAACCTCAAATTTTTAGCATGTAAGTCCAATTGGTGTCAGCAAATCGAGAGAGAGTTCAATGTTCAGTAGAGAGATGTTAAAAATGGAAAAACTCAAGGGAAAACTTGTTGATTAACAAAAGTGTTGTTGAAAGTTGTTCAACTTCATGATGAAATAATAAAACACTTATTAACTATTTTCCTAATAAAATAGACTGTTGAATGTCTTAATGTGTAAATGTTATGAATACTTAAGTAGGAAAAATTCCCTCAAGGGAGAGGGTGAATGGTAAATTTTAAAAGGTTACTGCTTGAAATTATGTGAAATAGATCATGCTAACTTGTGAATGAAAGAAATGAAAAAAATGTCTATCCCAAGTTCAGGACTAGTTAAAGCATCAAAGTACTTGAGGTAAAAGACGTCCTCCAAAATGATAAGTAAATCAAAATAGGCTTGTGAATTATTGTGAAGGTAAATTAGGTCTTCTTATAAGGATAAAATCACAAACAAATGAAAAAATATGTTCCATGAATTGCAAATGTTTCGTTGCGGAAATGACTTGTTGTTTATGTTCTAAGTTAGATTATGAATTAATGCCATGTTTACTGAAAAATTATTTTGGAAGACCATGTTTTGTTGCACAAGAGTGGAGGTTATGAAGCGTAAAAGCTTGAGGGTATCACAGAAGTTTGAAGCTTATCAAAACAAAAATGGAAAACCGAACAAAAGATAAACTCAAAAGTGGAACACAAACCTTTGATGAATATGTAACACCGATGACGGTGTTAATTATAAGGGGGAAAGGATGTAACACCCCCTTAATACGAGATTGAAAATGACAGAGTTTAAGTACTATCTTAGTGTCATCAAATTATAGATGAAATTAATATTGCTAGGAGATTGAAAGTATGCACGACTAAAACAATGATAGGGGACGAATCCACTAGGGGGAGAGGCTAATGGCTACCAAATCCTTGTGAATATAGCGAAGATAACTTGGTATTATCTTGTTTTCAATAAGAAAACCAATTGCAATACTCACCTTGGACCTTAATTTTTTCATTAAACGCTAGTCAATTTCCTTACATGCTAAAATTATGAACTACTCTTATAATTAAGATGTTTTATGAAAATAAAATAACCTCCACAAGGAGAGTCCATCTCTAGCTCACAATAGTCAGAATATTGAAAGATAAAAGAAGATGTTATTATATTTTTATATGATGGTGAAAGAACCTCGGTGATATATATGCATACTCTGGCTATGTTACAACACCATTACATATGTATATAATTAGAACATTATAATACATATACATGAGTGATTAACATAGAACATAAAAACTTGATATATATAGTAAGGAAACATTATAAAAGTATTGTAGAAGAAGGACTTTCGATTCGGAGCGGATTTTCAATATATGAGGTAGACCAACTTCTAAAGAGTTAGTGGATCCTTAGTCATGCAATTTCCTTCTTAGAGAAAATCGAGGGATTTGTTCCCTTGGGAAGAAAGTTTGTATAACTTCTTCTGCCACTTGTCCATTTGGAAAAAACGTGGAGGAAGCCTTTGTGTTTTTTCTCCTTGTGGATCCAAATGGTTTCGTCTTTTTAAGAGAGACATTTTTCTATCAAGGGGGTGAACGGTGGGAGTTAATTTTACAATGTCCATGAGCCTGGATGTTGATATGCAATCGTTTGATCAACAGATGAAGGGAGGAATAATGCGATGTGACATGCTTATGTTGAATATCATTTTCTAGCTATTTGGGGAAGAAGGATTGGTTCTGTAGAAAAATCGTTGTAAGGTCAGATCCTTTTTCTTATTTTCTTTGTTAAATTTTGGTTGAAAGCATTGTACATATGGTTACACAAGAACTAGATTAGTTGGATTTAGATTTGCTGCTATCAATTCTTTTAGTCTTCATTAGCAAATCCATTTTGATGCCGCGTTTCTTTCTGGTTTGGACAAGAGTATAAAACTCCATTCTTTGTGCCTGTGATTTTATGAGTATAAAACTCCATACTTTATGCCTGTGATTTTATGTGTATAAACTACATTTTATTTCCCGTGATGTCACTATTCTATAAATCACATTTATTTTAAAACTTTACTGAATAACAAACTCGTTAAGATTTGAACGTTTGGGGATTTCAACAATGATCTGTTCAATCCCCTATTGTGTTTCTAAGTGCAGTGATCTTGGATCACAAATATGTTGAGACCTTTAAATACAAAATGTTCAGACGTGTAAATAGTTAGATATATTTTATAGAACGACAAGTGAAAATGATGGCTATACATATATGTTCAGATTTGTAATTAGTTAGATATATTGTATAGAACGACAGGTGAAA